>JAPYZT010003980.1:0-21793 GCA_030522965.1 Tryphoninae sp. A BG-2022a | reverse complement strand
ATGTATCAGTGTTGATGGAGATTATGTTGAAAAATAAAGCAAAAAAAATTTTTAAAACGTCGTTTTTCTTGGTCAGGCCGGAAATTTTTCACCCCACCCCACCCAAACATTGTACTACGGAACGTTCTTGGATTCCTTGCAATTCTGAAAGATTTCTCGCGTTGAAGCTTTCAGCCCGTATGAATTTTTTATATGTTGAGTGAGAGAGAGAGAGCGAAAGAAAGAAAGAGAGGAAACGTCTTTGCCAAAGAATATAGGAGAAGAGAAGCGCCTGCTACGGATCTCTGAGGGTACTTCGACATTTCACTTGCTACTCTCGACACTAAGAAAAAGTACAAACTTTCGCGTCACATTCGATATGGTCGTGCGGATCGTTTTTTATCGCATTTTCCCTATCTACTTTTATTCCTACCCGTAATAAAAAAACAAAAACTCTCTCTAAATTTCATTACGAACTTCGCTTGCATGATTTTCTTTCACAGGGGGAATAGCGTTTACGATTTTTACAATTCCGTTTCTTTTTTTTTGCAAAATGTTCAAGCTGTTTTCAAAATATTAGCTAACATGAAAAAAAAAAAGAATGGAATATTTTTTTAGGGGGTTTTTTTTTTTTAAGAAAGTAGAAGAAGGTGGTCCGAATTGATTTGCCTAAGGGAAAACAGCTGTAAAACGAGTGTATGCAGCTTTTTCTTAAGCTTAAAATATTGGAGAGGTAGCTATTCGATCGAACTACAAATTTAGTAAGCGTTGAATCGCATAAGCCATTAAAACAAATTTGTATTAATGTTTTTGTGTAAGTCTACTAAAGGATCATTTTGTACACCTCCGTGTTCAAAATGATCCCCGGGGTGTGGATAAAATGATTCGGAGATCATTTAACCACATTATTTAAAATTTAAGCAAGGAATAAAACATTGAACAAAATTTTTTTGGTAATTTTATTGTACATTAAGTCTAGACAACAAATTTAAATGATTCTGTCTTAATAATTATACGATAAATTCTTAATTCTCGTAAATGTCTATAATATTAATAGCAGTTTTATAGTATTATCAATGTTTCTGAATAGAATCTTAACAACAACACTTTCTCTTTAACTAGTATCATTGATTTAACTTCATACTTCGTATTAATACTTCATATTTAAAAAACTAAAAAATATTTATTAACCCTTTGAGCTCTAAGGACGCATATATGCGTCAGCCTATGTGTCTGCAGACCACATAAGCTTGAAAGTACTCAGGTCTCTAAGGGTTAAAAGTTAACTGAAGACGATTGGAAGTAGGTAGGCAGGGGGTAAAATGATCCTGGGATCGTTTTGCCTACCCTATGAAGGGATCGTTTTATCCCAAATGCCTTATTAACGAAAAACATTAAAACATAACCTGTGTTTTTCGAATACTGTAACGAAGAACGGTTAATTCCATTGTTAATTGGTATCAGAAATTGAGACAAACAGACCTATCACATAACATGTACGCAGGCTAAAGCAACATAACGTCAAATAATGGTTTACCTTAGATCCAGCACAGTAATTTTTAATATTTCACGATAAAAACTTTCCCTGTTAAAATAACGCCACGATACTGACAGAGATTGTATAGATCTGCCGTGAGAACACGAAATTCACTTAAAATATTCTCGATGGCGATATTAAGTCGGTATAACAACGGGGGATCGTTTTACCCCGAGGGATCATTTTGCACCACCTTCCTCTAATTAGATTTTTTGCTTTTAATGCGAGAGAAAGGAAAAAAGAATTGAGAAAAAAATAATAAGGCAGAGAGAGAGAGAGAGAGAGACTTAAGAATTTCCGGAACGTTAGTTAAATCCATTCTTGAATTACGTCGTCTAATTTGAATTGAATTCTTGATTCAATTATTGTAAATTGGTTTGGTACTTTTCAATTAAATGTACATATATATATTTACGCAATAGATACGCATAAAGTATCATCAGCAGAGTTTCGACGGGTAGGCAAGAAGAGAGAGAGAGAGGGGGGGTGTTATAAGGAGAGGGGGAGAGATTATAAATTCAATTAAGTCAGCAGATTATTCGCGGCATAGAATCATGGTGGTCTGAGGGATAGGGGGTCAGGGTCGTGGAGGAATGGGTACGAAGATGTAGACAGAATAAGAAAGAGAGAGAGAGGGATGATGGGGGTGAAACCAAAATCTCCAGGCAAAGCCTTAATTAGCGAACGATAGATCATCGGTCATATATTTCAGATATGCAAACAACGTCAAATGTATACAATGGTGGTGGTATACACGGGTTAGATTCTCTCGCCGAATCATTCGTGCATTAGTACGTAAATATACCCTTATATTTACATATATAGATATACAGGGTGTCTCGATTTCAATTTATGTTTACAGGAACAAAAAGTCGCGAAAGGAAACCTCGCAGGAAAAAAACGCATACAAATTATCCATGAAAGATCCACGATCTCGTAAGAACAAGATTTAATTCCGTCCGGACGATGGAAGGTTGGGCCAAGGTCATCGTAGATGTTTTTCAACGGTAACCTATATTTTTGTCCATGTCGCATCGTGGACGAGATCGAGACGGATAGAACGAAGAAAAAAAACGTTCCTAGCATCAAAAACGACGCAGTTATGATTCGTTGAAATTTGTGAAAATGGCGCGCGACCTCTGATGGCGATGGCGTTGAGCAGAAGAGGGAGAGGAGAGGATGGCTTTTTTCTCGTGACCTCATTTTCGCGACTTATTTCCATAAATTAAAGTAGGACACCCTGTATTAATCTTTATATATGTGGCTGTACGTGTATGTATATATATATATATGTTACGTATCGGTTGCGTATCGTATATATAGGTTGGTGATGACCGCGGACCTATATACACGCGTGCTGGGGAGCACAAATTGTTCATGTCCGGTGTATGCGAACTAAATAAAATGTGTTTTATCAGGCTCGTTGTCGCGTAGGTATACATTCGTCAGTAGGTGGTTTTTACAAATTTTTTTTTTCTGTTTTTTTTTTTTTTTCTATTGGTGTTGTTTTTTTACCACTTTTTCTTTATTCCCATTTGCGTCGTTCAACTCGTCGCGCTAGAATCCATTCGAGAACAAATCGTTTTCACGTTGCTTTTGTTATTTATGTTTTGTTTTATTTCTTTTTCACACGATTTTACGCTTCGCGAGGCGCGAAATGGAAAAATTTCGAAAGATATTGGAAAACGAAATTAAAAAAAAAAAGAAATAAGCATGGAAATGTAGATATTCCGCGTTACACAACGCGGGTGACATTATATCGTTTGTCTCGGCGACAATTTCGAATATTTGGGAAAGTGGTTGAAGAATTATTTTTGTATATACACTATAACGGCAGAAAGTTTCCGGACAAAAGTTGAAAACAGTGCTGGAACGTTTTTTTATGCCATTTCGCCGGTAGTTGGCCTAGGCCAATTTAACCAATGCCATTTTAAAGAGCAGGGATTTCTCTTCATTTTGGCCTTTAAAAAAAGAAATTAACGTTTTTTTTACAATTGGCAACCCAGTTTTGAAAACGACAATTTTTTGTCGTTTTTTTGTTCTTTTGCAAGTGGACCCCCTTCGCAGTAAAAATTTTTTTAATGAATTTCCTTCACCGTATTCATAAAGGGGGAAGTCTAAGCTTCAAGTTCATTTTTTAGAAACTTGTCTATGATTTTTTTTTTTCAAACATATGTCGTTTTTTGAGAAAACATAGACAATTTGAAAATAGCTCCACAAGATGAAAACAATGGGGTTTACAACAAAACCTCAAGATGGCAAACAGTTGTATTACTTCTTGCTGAGTACAGGAGAATTTTTTCGGATTGTTTTTTCGAAATTTTTTTTCCACTTATTTCCGGTCAGTTCGATTGATCCGAACACCATGTAAATTTTAGAATTAAATTTTTTACTTACATTGAAGGAACTCCGTCGTTGAAGAAACCTCCGAAGAGACCAACGTTTAATATGTAAGTAAACAATTTAATTCTATTATTTTCATGGCATTTAGATTAATCGAGCTGACCGGAAATAGGTGGAAACAAAATTTTGAAAAAAAAATCTGAAAAAATTCTCCGGATCTGAGCAAAGAGTAATACAACTTTTTGTCATCTTGAGGTTTTTTTTGTAAACATCATTGTTTTCATCCTATGGAGCAATTTTTAAATTGTCTATTTTTTCTCAAAAAAAGACATATCTATGAAAAAAAATCGTAGACAATTTTCTAAAAAATGAATTTAAAGCTTAGACTTTCCCCTGTATGAGTATGATGAAAGAAATTTGTTAAAAAAATGTTTACTGCGAAGAGGGTCCACTTGCAACAGAACAAAAAAACGACCTAAAATTGTCGTTTTCGAAACTGAGTGCCAATTGTAAAAAAAATCGTAATTTTTTTAAAGCCAAAATAAAGAGAAATCTCTGCTCTTCAAAATGGCGTTGCTTAAATTGGCCTAGGCCAACTACCGGCGAGATGGCATAAAAAACGTTAGGGCACTGTTTTCAACTTTTGTTCGGAAACTTTCCGCCGGTAGTGTATATATATATATATATATATATATATATATCGTGATGGAAAATTCGTTCGTGGTGATTCAATATCGTCGAGATCGAATTAATCACGCGGCGATTGGAACGATCGAACTTTTTGTTTCAATTATTGTTCATATTATCTTTCTATTAACAGGTAATTTTCTATTTTTGAAAAAAAGCAACGATTGTTCTCGTCAACGTTAATTTATCTACAATTTTAATTCTTCTATTTTTCCATCTTCGATCAAGATTTATCGATTTATTTTCTTTCGCGCGTCCTATTTTTATTTTTACGAGGGTTTTGGAGCTTTTTCTGTTTTCTTTATAATATTATGATTGTGTGGGTCCGTGTTTATTCTTCTTTTTTTATATTTTCAGTTTCGTGCCCTATTTCTCCCCCTCCCCCACCTCCCTTTTCCGTCGTCTCGCGAATCCAACTGGCGTATTACTCCATTTTAACACGTGTGTTCCTCCCCCTCCTGCTGTCTCACTCGTTCTCTCACTCGTTCTCTTTCTCATACGGGTTTTTGCCGGCGCGTGATGTCATGATTCTCTGAATATTTCGCGTCGACGAAAATATAGAGCCCAGGCCCGCGCCACCATAATTCCGCGACTGCGTCCGCTATTTCTCCACGCTGGGTTATTTTCGTGCGCGCGCAAAAGCTACCGAAGAAGAGGATCGGGAACGCAGGTCGCGTGTTTTATTCACATGTGCCTGACTCTCTCTCTCCCTCGCTCTCTTGGAGTGAGGCCTCTCGGTGTCGTTTTCACATGGATGATTTCTCGCATATATTTCACGTTGTCTCTATAATAACGCGAAGTTATGCATTTGCAGCCGCGTTGCTTTTTCTTTTTTGAGAATTTGAGAACGAGGACAAAGCATTGATGCTAATGATTTTCAAAATTGGAAAGTTATTTCCTAATTTTGTTAGTTTAGATCTTTAATCGGACCGTGTATCGTTTCACGAATTAGAGAAACATGTTTTTTTTATCATACAAGATTAAGTAATAAAAGAATGCCAACTGGCACGCGGTGTTCTCAAGCGGTCACCCATCCAAGTACTGACCGCGCCCAATGCTGCTTAACTTAGGTGATCGAACGAGAATTGGTACATTCGGCGTGGTATGGTCGTTGGCTCGAAGATTAAATAATAACAACAATAAATCATTTTTCAGAATCGAAAAATGATCTACGAAATTATCAAAAAAAAAAAAAAAAAAAAAAAAAAAAAAACAAAAAAAAAACAGATCTTAGGTCGCGATTGTCAAGAGCGACAATCTTGAAACGAAATTGCGTTACCACAATTAATAATAAAAAAAACAGAACGAAATAAAATTTTCCAATATTCGTCAATCAAGATCTCGCAATAATCAAAAATCAAATATCATAATTGATCGCAAAAGACACTTATTTTTAATTTTTCGCTCTTTTTCTTTTAATTTTCAGACTAACTACGGTCATAATTCGAGTCATGATCGCGAAATTTCTCAGAATCAAATTTATATCATTGTTTCATCGGTTGTATAAACACGTGGCTCGCATAGCGCTTAAGGAATGCAGTAGAGAGGAACAAGAGGAGAAGGAGGGGGGGGGGGTGCAATATCTAGTTTCTGGTACCGGATTATTGTTGGATCGATCATTCGTACCGACAATCGCGATTATCGTGACGCTTAGTTCCCGGTCCTGTGCCCCCCCCCCACCCCCCCCGTGTCGTCTGCCCTAGCGCATCTCGTGACACACGATTCGTGTTTGTCGTATCTAATGTACACATCTTGTACATATCAGGGAGTAGCGAATATATATATATATATAAGAATAATGCTCCAACAAATATTGCACTGTTGGGTAAATTTTGTACGGACATAAAGCGGGTATAAACGCTTCGCCGGAAAAGTAGGTATGTGCACAGGGCGAAAGCTCGATGTCGTTACTCAACGAAGGGAGCTTTATTAAACGCAAGAGCATAAATTCGTTCTATATATATATACGTATGTAGAGTGGTACGTACCTACGTGTACGTACTATGGGAACGATGTTGCATCGCATTTTGCCCCGGAGAAGCATTTACCCTACAATTTGCCTGCCAGACATCTTCAAGAAGCTTTCCAAGAGCGCCACGTTCTCGTCTAGGCGGATAAGCTTTATCGTGTCTCGATGGTTTTTTTTGGGTACAAGTTTGGCGGGTTTAGAGCTGGTGAGATTTTGAAAATTGTTTTCTTTTTCTTTTTTTTTTTTTTTATTTTCTTTTGGGAATATGAAGCCGGCAACGAAGCATGTGAATAAACGTTCGAAGGAATTAATTTTTGCGAGTGAAATTTGGCATGTAAGTCAAGCAAATAAGGGTTTTTTTTGCCAAAAATAGCACCCGATAATGGCGAGTGCCATCAGATGTGGAACAACGTCCCATGAATCATAACTAACTTTTCGACTTCTGATTTCCATTTTATTTTTTGTTATTAACAAATTAGTGAAAAAAACACGCATTTTTTTCGTTTTTAGCTTATAAAACAAAAAATAATGAAGGAATGTGTTTGGTCCCAATAGGCGAATTGTAGGTAATTGAAATACGCATAAAATGAGTGCTGAAAGAAGCCGATCGGCCCAGAATTAAGGGAGATACACTGAAAACACCGAGAAAAAGAAGGTTTTTTTAAAAAATGTATAACTCCGCCATTTTTGAAGTTGCACGCTAGGCCCTTCACGAGATAGTAGGTATTAATACATACTTTCTGTCTGCGAAACCTGGGCGCTGTCGGATAATTAGTTTTTGCGTTATTGCAGTTAACATCTTATTGTAGCGTATTTTGCGGAGGGCCTCGATGCTCTGGAGGTCATCCAATTTAAGTTTAGCAAGCGGCTTTTGAAACTAGAACTGTTGATCTACAAATCGTCAATCTTAGATTTTCGTTTAATTGCGTTTAAATAAGTGAAAATCGCGTCTAAACATAACCAAAAACGCCCGAGCACGCGAAAATGGTCGAGTAGTGGGGGTAGACCGGCAGATGTGGGAAGCCACATATATCGTAATAGAAACGCGCTCGGTCCAAGTTCCGTATCTATTTATTTGATTATTTCAATAACCAGTGGAAATATTGTAACATATTTTTTTTTAATTTGGGGTAACTCGCTCACCGGAATCTGGTTCTTTACTCAGATTTCATGTAAAATGAACGAAAAACTTTTTTTCAGATGTTTTAACCTACACGTCCTCACATTAATACTCGTATGATATAATGCAATTATCATTTTTTAATATTCAATGTTGCACTTCGTACATTGAACAATTAAGAATATTATTGAATATTATTCGACTATAATTGAATATTATTTGAATATTATTCAATAATATTCTTAATTGTCCAATGTACGAAGTGCACCACATTCGCGTGCCCGAGTGCTTCTGGTCATCACTTATTTAAACGCAATTAAACGAAAATCTACGATTGGCGATTTGTAGATCATTAGTTCTAGTTTCAAAAGCCGTTTGCTAAATTTAAATCGGACGACCTCCAGAGCATCGAGCCTCTCCGTAAAATATGGTGGAATAAAATGTTCATTGCAATAACGCAAACACTAGTTATCCGACAGCGGTCAGCTTTCGCACACAAAAGGTACGTATCAATACCTACTATCTTGCGTAGAGCCTGGCCTACAATTAAAAAAATGGCGGAGTTATACATTTTTGAAAAAACACTTTATTTCTCGGTTTTTTCAGTGTATCTCCCTTAATTATGGACCGATCGGCTTCTTTTAGCGCTCAATTTATGCGTATTTCAATTACCCACAATTCGTCCATTAGGACCAAACAGATTCCGTCATTATTTTTTGTTTTATAAGCTAAAAACGAAAAAAATGTGTTTTTTTCACTAATTTGTTAATAACAAAAAATAAAATGGAAATCAGAAGTCGAAAAGTTAGTTATGATTCATAGGAGGTTGTTCCGCATCTGATGGCACTCGCCGTTATCAGGTGCTATTTTTGTCAAAATCTGATGATTTGTAAAGCCCCATTGCTTGGATTAATGAACGAAAATCGAGACGTTGAAAGTAATATTGGATTTTTGGAATTGTATGTTTTATATGCCAATTGATTGAGAATGATAAAAAACGGCAAATATTCGTTGCATAACGTAAAATACATGAAATATATATAAAACTACGTAAAAAGAGGAATTCAATATGTCCGAAGGGATATCGAGTTTGTAAACTTTTTGATTCCGAGAAATAATTTTTTTGTACAAACAAAAAGAAAAATGATAAAAACGAAATCCAACGCTACGTCGGTTTTGATCGCTCGAAATTAAATTGAAAATTTTAGCTTTCGAGCTTTTATCGAATCGTTTTTTTATCTTCAAATTAATTTTTATCTACTAATGAACTATTTTTCAATTTAATTCAAAATTAATCTTGTTCGAGTCACGATTAATTAACGCGTTGTTTATCCGCGAGAATTTTTTTTTGATTTGCAATTTAAATCGGCCCCCGTTGAAATTATTCGACGGTTGGACGAGTCGACTTTGCAACTGGAAAATCTTGGTGTATACATTATCTGTCGTCGGAGGTACAAGGTCTTATGTACATATATGATATACGTAAGTTTCGTATGAATATAAGCTAGACTGTGTACATCCACTAAGATGAACGAATGAATATGTACAACGAGGCAAGAGGTCGTACACCATATTTTAAAGGGTGTATATATATATATATATATATATATATATATATATATATATATATATGTAAGTATACGTATCGTTACACGTGTACCTATATAGGTACGTATGTACGAGGGCCTTTGCTTTTGGCCCCGGTGCCATCGTCGAGGGTGAAAAGCGTTTTCCTCGCTCGTGGAACGAGCTTGGAATATTAAAGAGGCACGTGAGGATTGGAGAATGGCCTTGTTCGAACTTAAAAAAAAACCCATTTAGGATTAATTTCAAATCAATTGCTAATTAATTACTGAATGAAAACGAGAAATTATAATTATTATTCGACGAAGCGAATAGTAGTTGTTCGTGAACGATTATTCGATGGCAATAAATGTTGATTATTTAATTAATATTCCATTCGAACGCACGGTAATTAATAAGCTTTTGAAAGATTAAACAAATTTTTGAGAGTTTAAACAAAAGGTTATTATGATTTTTTTCGATGCAATAATTACGAGTGTAATTAGTGTTTAATTGATACTCGCAATTATTTTGTTAAAATGTCATTTTCAATTTTCTTTTATGTTATAAAATATTGAAGCAAACTTTCTATATAAAATAATGACGACAATCAATTAACACTAATTGACATTCGTATCTATATCGTCGATAAATTGCTACAATTTCTGAAAACACTGAAAATTTATTTTTTCTGTTTTTCAGTGTTGATTACTTCGTTGAAAAAAAAAAACGAAACAAAAAGGAAAAGCGTCCTCGTTTCATTCGGTTTATTATTATCTGGTCCGCTTCGAGATTTTGCGGTTCGTTTCGGTCGCGTATCAATCGATAACGCAACAGTTGAAAATGCGTTTGTGGCGTGGTGGTACGTCCCTCCCTCGCTGCACGGCGGCCGACCGAGAACGAGAGAAAGTGAGAGAACGAGGGCGAGAACGAGAAAGAGGGAGAGAGCGAGAAAGAGACAGAACGAGAAAGAGAGAGAGAGCGAGCGAGAGAGAGAGAGAGAGAGAGAGAGAGAGAGAGAGAGAGAGAGAGAGAAAGAGAGAGAGAGTGGGGGGGGGAGTTAGCTATCCTAGCTCGTTCTATTTTCGTAGCTAGTCGTCGAGTTCGTTTCTGCATAGCGTTAAACTGTCTTCGCTATCCTCGCGGCGGCTATGCCGGAATTGCAACGAGGCTTCGCCGTCTGCGACATATGCCCACGGGGCGCGCGCTCCTCGTAACTTTTAAAGCTTTCCGACAGAAATAACGAAGGGATGGCGCGTAGACGCGAGACCGTCTCGTCCCAGCCTTCTCGGCTTCTCCTACCTTCGCTCTCGCAAAATCCTCTCTTTCTCGGTGCCTTCACTTCGTATACGATATTACGCATATTAAGTTTCGAATCTTCCTGCATATTGCGAATAATCCTCACGTACAATCTTACTTCTCACTGTCAACGTGTTTCTACAATTATACCCCCCTCCCCCATATATATATATATATATATATATATATATACGATTCGTTCTCATATATACGATATAACATTATATGTATATATACTACACGATACTGGACGATATATATATATATATATATATATATATATATATATATGAGAACGAAGGAATGAAGATAAGCACGTACATTGGGATGCATTACGTGACCGACGTACCTAACCCTCCGAGACGCGAAAAAGAATGGTATAATGACTCATGTGCTGGGACCAGATTTGAACCGGACGGTGAAATACTTTTCCCGGTTAGGTACGTAACACTCGAATCGTAATCAGTGATAACGGAGATTGAGTCAACGGACCCTCAGGAATAGGGAAATTAAAGTAATAGGTGAAATCGGGAAAATAGGGGTGGTTTTATAAATTTGTTGTTACAATGATTTGCGTCAGACTAATCGTCTGTTGAATTCATTAATTTATCAATCGACCGTAATAAAATTTAACCCTCCGTTGACAAACAGGTCTGTGCTGCCCTAAGCAATTTAAATAAAATCAATAATAATAAAACTAAATGATAAAAAACGGTGGGAGAAATTAGACCAATGTGTGAGGGAGGCGGGCAAATTATAGTGTGCATGGGGAGGATTAATATCGTTATTTATTCAACGATTCATCAATAATTCCTGAATTACAGTTATAGAAATAATTTGACGTTCGATAGTTCGTTCGTTATCGTTTTAATGGTTTTCTAATTATTTATAAGGCAATCTTGGCGAGATAAGTCCGATCAGTTTTTCAACAAATTTGATATGACAGTATAGTAAAGGTTGGATTAATTCTTAAAATAAATTCCTTAGATCTTTTATTGAATTTGTAGGATTACTTCTCGAAATAAATTAAGATTCTTGATTGACATATAAAATATACCGAATTTTAATGATTAGGCAATTAGGTTAATTAAATTGTAAAATTTGTAAGTTCCACGAGAAAAAAAGGAAGATGAGTAGGAGATGTTCGAAAGTAACAACTCGCAAGATTTAGTCACAAAATTTTGAATTATTTTTTTTTTATTTAATGCATGGGATTAATGAGAATTGAAATTAATTAGGTGAGATGTGAGTAAATTTTATAGGAGAAGCAACGGTTATATCCCTTTGTTTATAAATGTTGCTTCTCCTTTCTTTATCTCTTATGAATGGCGACCGTTCGCTGATCACCAGGTTTTGCCATATTGCGAGGAACTTTCGAATGTAGCGAGCAAGAGCGAGTAAGACGAAGTCTATAGAACGTCGTAAAAGGGTCGTCTCCCAATTTCCCGTGAAAGGGAACGTCTCCACAGCGCATTTCGAGACGAAATTTCTCTCGTAATAATGTTCGGTACGCATTCATTTCCACAGACTTGTATATATACGTATGGGTCACTTTGTCCTTAATGGTGGACCGAGGATTTTCCAAATAAAAAGAAACAAAAAACAATTCAGAATTAAACGATTTTCATAAAATGCAAAAATAATATTTCTCTCCCGTTTTTCCGTTTCGTTAACTATGGGGGTTCCACCCCCATAGTTAACGAAACAACCAAATAACCCGAATAACCCGGTTTATTCCTGTTTTTATAATACAAATAGATGATTCACTCGGTTTCATAAACCTCGCGTTGCCCTCGCGAATAATTATTAATTCATCTCGAAAAAGGGTATTTTTTTTATTATGGGGGTGGATTTTGCCCCATCGACCTTCTGTTTTCTTTTTATAATAAAATAGGTCATTTACTTAGTTGCTCGAACTTCGAGTTACCCTCGCGAAGAATTATAAATTACATGGAAATAAATTGTGTTTTTATTATGGGGGTGGATTTTACCCTTCGATCCCACTTTTTTTCGTAAAAATAGTTTAGTCTCTCAATCTCTCCAACTTCGAGTCACCCTCGTGAAGAATTATTAATTTATTTTTTACAAAGTAGATATACTTTTATCAATAGGGGTGGATTTTGCGATCCCTAATTAAACCCCCCTATTTCTTTTTACAGAAATTGTAGTTTAATTAAAAGTTTCTCACACTAGGTACGTTTTTTCGAGAATTAGTTTATTAAATAACATTTTATACAACGGAATACGAATGGGGTTGTATATATAAGCCAGTTTTATTTGCATAACTTTTTACATAAGTTTTTTTACAAACGAATGGGGTTGTAATTACATTAATTAACGATTTCTTTCCATTTTTCACATTTTTTTCAAATACAATATTTTTTCTAAAATAAATTTCGTTCCAATGAACATAAAATTTTTATTACAATCATAATAATTGTATGGAATTATAAATTATTGTTGAAAAAGTTGTAAATTTGTGTAAATCTCGAGGAATAATCAATTCTTGTGCTGCTCGACTCGACGATCGACGATGAAATAACTTGTACACAAATGGTTGTACAATATACGTTATATATAGTGTTCTATGCATAGAGAATGGCCCAAAAGACGTTGATCAATGGCAAGGTCTGGCCATTCAATCAGGAGTGGTAGAGGCGAGGAGAGACCGAGTAGAGAGCGTCTCGCAGTCGAGAATAAGGGAATTCTACCACAGTTAACACTCGCCTCGGTGCAGCTTACTCCTGTCTACGTTCCTCTATCCCTTTTGTTACGTCGCCGCGACTTCGTCGTGAATGTCACGAGTACACGTGCACTGATCCAAATTTTCGCTAAAAAAACTAATTGCGTTTTTAATTAATTTTTTCTTATCAATTCGTTGATATATAACCAAATAGATGTGGTAATTTTTAACCCTTAATAGTCACACTGGGTCCATGGGACCCAGGCCCTTTTTTGACCTGGAATATTGCTCACTAAAATCCATCAATTTTGTTTCGTGGCACCATCTAATGATAGTTTGGATCTTCAACTTCAGTATCGAGAAGGTCGATTTTCAATCGGAGATTAGATGGATTTCCGTTTCATTCTTTCCTTCTAAATCGCACCTGCGTTGGATGGAATAAATATACTTTTTGAAAAGTCCACAGAAACCGCTATGTCTATTTCAAAATACAATGTTTCCAGATTATAAAACCTTTTTTTTGCCAATAATTACAAGAGTAACAGCAATTTTTGCAAAAAAAAATCATTTTTCACGAGTTTTTTTTTGCATAATTTCTGTTGCATATTTAAAATTTAATTTTTTATTTCTAACCAATATCCTTGTTTTAAACAAGATTCAAATTACACCTCACTATTTTTTTCACATCGCTCAATGCATTATTCCATTGTTTATAACAATTTAAAAACGCCTGGGTTCCAGTATGACTATAACGTGATTCTAGCTAACAGTAAGCGTGACTACTAACGGTTAATAAAAAAAGAAGAAAAATTCTTTAACCAAAAGTCAAAATTTCGTTTCAAATTCCGAAAAACGAAACGTTTCCAAATAGTTAATTACAATGTTGAATACCTGCGATACGGTCCAATTTTTTGGTCAATTAATATTACGCACATTTCCTCAATTTTATTCAATTTTGTGTTTTCTTTTTCCCCTCTAATTACCTACATCGTGTTAATCCTCCCTATACACACTATAATTTCCGTATTTCCCTAGAGACACATGGATCTATGTTCTCCCACCATTTTTTTTCATCATACTTACACTTGTTTAAAAAAACTGATAAAATTCAGGAGAGTATTTTGCAATCTATCGAAAGAGAGCGTGCATTGAACGATGGATAAAAATTAATTGTTATTATTGTTATTTAATGAAAACCGATCGAGACCTAGTGATTTATAGAAACAGGCTGGACAGCACAGCCGCATGTGTGCCAATGGAGGGTTAATAAATGAATTGTAACATGATATGACTCGTGGCTTGCGAAATATTTGAACAACGCCGAAACTTCGGTCGGTCGCATTTCCCGTAAATAGTCTGTAATACTAATACACATGTATATGTGTGTGTATGTGCATATATATATATATAATGTGTACCTAATCAAGTGGTGTTTGCAGCGCCTATTTCACGAATCATTTGTGAGAGAGCGTGTGTACAATGTAGGTCGTTCGAGGGAACCTGACTCTATAGTATACGTCTATATATATACATACATACATATATATATATATATATATATATATATATATATATGTATGTATGCATGTATGTATGTATGTATGTATGATGCATGTATGTATGTATGTATGTACATGTATATGGAGGACACACCAGAAGATTCGCAAACACACGGACATAAGTGAGAGCCTGACCATTAGCCATGATAAAATATAATAGACGCGCTCCAGTCCCGCAACGTTATACGACTCGTGTGTACCAGCGAACGAGCAAAGCCCTCTCTCCACACATTCTGAATTCTAGACCTTGCCCCGCATATTGTCGCCGGTTCTCAAACACTGTTCGCCTGGTAACGGTAATACGATCGCAAAGGTCCGCTATTAATGCAAGTACAAAGGGAAGTTTTAATCTATGCGCATCGAACTTGGAAGTCTCGACTACGCGAATGATATTAATATGAATAATAAAAGTCATTAAAGAAAAAAATTAATTCATTTATCGATATTTATTGTGTTTATTAAAAATTTGTTCAATTAAATTTTTGTTTCTTTTGAAAATGATTAAAATTATTGTTTTCTGCTGAAATATTAATGGATTAATATTAACGGATATTAACGTTTGATTATACAGGGTGAATTTCATAAGATGTCACAGGTTTTATTTTAAGGTAGATGGGATCATTACAAACAAAAATTGCTAATAAACATTCGGAATATTTTCAATAGTTTACGAGATATAAATTTTTAATGTGTGTCCAATCAGAGCGCGCCGAGAAGCGTTGGAGACGCCCACTCACCACCCTAGCAGCCAATGCCCGAGAAATAAAAATCACTGCGTAATAATATAATAAATAAAATTGACTGCACTGAATTTTGCAACGCTAAATGTAAAGCCCTACACTCTGCAATCTCTACGGCTAGCCCGTGAGTGAGCGGCTCCAACGCTTCTCGGCGCGCTGTGATTGGACCGACTTTAAAAATTTATATCTCGTAAACTATTAAAAATATCACTATTGTATATTTGCAACTTTTGTTTGTAATGATCCAATCTACCTTAGAATAAAGCCTTGTTACCCTTATGAAATTCACCCTGTATAATTGAGAATTTTTTTTCGAATTAATTCAAATTATCGATTTGTTTTTCTTTTTAATATAATTGGCCTCCAACAGAATTCATCGTAACATTTTATTTAGCGTTGCTGATTGAATATATGCACATATATAATTCTCGATCCCAGAATCCCCTTGGCGTGCTTATGGTGGCACCTTATGAAATTCACCCTGTATAATTGAGAATTTTTTTTTCGAATCAATTCAAATTATCGATTTTTTTCCTTTTAATATAATTGTCCTCAAACAGAATTCATCGTAACATTTTATTTCGCCTTGCTGATTGAATATATACATATATATATATATAATTCTCGTTCCCAGAATCCCCTTGACGTGTTTATGGTGGCTTATTTTACATTCTCATCGATGCGCGAGCACATACATTTAGGTATATATGGATATATATATATATATGTACGTATATACGTGTAAACATCGATTTAAGCGTTACATGGGGGATTAAAGTTGTGCGGGTATTAAAACGCGGAGCAATTCCGTCTACTGTACTCTTGTTCACCCATGCATACATGTATACACACACACACACATACAAACGCATATATATATATATATAGCTAGGGGATAGTCTTAAGCTTCGTGTATAGCGCTATAGAAACACGTGTTGTGAAAACGAATGCTTGGAGGAGCGAGTCGTTTTGTGCGACCGCCGGGTCTTGCTTGGATTTAGTGGGACCGGTAATTCTCGGCTTTACGCGAAAGGAAGAAAAAAACAAGAAGAAATCGAAAACACGGAGAGGAAATTTCGTTCGAAATGGGCGAAATTTCGTCGATACCTTTCCTCGTTCTCCTTTCGACTTCGATTTTCAAAGACGCTTTCCTTTCAATTTTGTGGTTCGCTGACTTGTTTTTTTATATTAGTCTCTCTCTCTCTCTCCCCCCCCCCTCTCCCCCTCCCCCCCTCTCCTTCTTTTTCGATGTTTCTTTTTTCTTCTCTTTATCAAGCAAAATTATTGCATCCTCGTTCTCTTTTAGCCACGAACTAGTCTTTTTTTCCCAGCTGGATCGAGTAATTCTTTTTATCTCTTTTCATTTTCACGTTTCTTTCAACGCGTGCCAGTTTTTGCAAGCGTTTGACGAGAACGATAATATTGATTTAATTTATGTTTTGACTAATGATCGCAATAATAATAATAATAACAACAATAACAACAATAATAATAATAATAATAAACCTAACAATAATCATAATTATTGTTATAATATTAATAAATATGAATCAATATTTTTAAAAGTATCGGAACAATAATAATAATAATAATAATAATAATAATAATAATAATAATAAATCTAACAATAATCATTATTATTGTTATAATATTAATAAATATGAATCAATATTTAAAAAAATATCGGAACGGTTAATTCGAAAAATCGAAATAAAATCACGGAGAGTCAAGAAAGCTTTTAACAATCTCGCGAGTCCAGAGCGAAGCCTTTAAATCCGAAAGAACACTGGGGGGATAACCATCGTCCTTTACCCGCTCGTAAGACGACCATATCGCTTTTGCTTCTAGATTCGAAGAGTTTAAAAACCCGAGAAAGGGTGAAACCCGATCGCCTTACCGAAACCTCAAGACTTTGTGCACTCGATCTCTGCATCCTGTGTTTCTTTTTCCTTCATCCTTTCTTTTGTCCTCGTCGTTTTTTTTTAATATTTCATTTTTGCGGCACGTGCCTAAATCTATAAGCCACGGAGGATCGTCTTTCCAGTTTCAATATGTTCCACGCTTGTCGTCTATCGAGTTTCCGGGAAGGAGGCGAGAGACGTAGCGAGGTTTCGCTTTTAAACATACGCTCTTAAAAACAAAATGGCCGTGTCACGAGTTCAGATCGGAAATACCGCAAAGACGTTACGCGATACTGTGCTCTTGTAATTGTTTTTACCGTCTTACATACACTGTGTATACATATATACACATATATATATATATATATATATATATATATATTATAATAATATTATAATTATATAACAGTAATATAATAATAATTATATTGTAATTATAATAAATATTATTATAATATATTTATATTTATAATAATATATACTATTATAATAATATTGTACTGTTGTAAATTTTTATAATATTACAAATGTTATAGTATTATAATATATTAATATTTATTATAATATTATAATATAATAATATTTATAACATTTGTAATATTATATCGTATAGGTGTACAAAAGCTACGGAGCTATACGCGAAAATTCATAACCCGAGACTTATTGCGTTGCAACATTGAACGTGTGATACAATTTAGGTATACTTTACGTCCGTATGTACCTATGTTGTTCGCGCATTGGCTAATGTAAGCTCTTTCAGGAGAAACTTTATAGTTTGCAACGGGAATAATAACTTTTTAGCTATACGGTGCTTTCACGTCCTATATGTAACTCGATATACGTAAAGATACACACACATTTACACGTATAATAATGTTTGTTATTACACAATTTGGATTTTTTTTTCTGCGAATATTGTCACCCTGCGGTTTATTCGTTTACCTTTCGTATTCTCACGCTTTTATTCGCTCGTTCGTATTTTTCGTACTTATTTTACGGCGGAAAACAGGCCGCGTTAACGCAAAAGCTCGTCAGGAGGGAGAGTTTTGAAAAAAAAAATTTATCGTCTGTGGTTGATGTCCAATGTGAAGCGAAGAACGAAATGGTTTATCGGTTGCCCGTAGTCGTTTTTTTTGTCAAAAGTAACTGTGAATCAAGCGCAAGGTATTTTTTTACTTTCTATTCTCATTGTCAGTTTGCCTTGGGGTTCGTAAGTTTTTAATTACATAAACATTATTTCTTTTTTTTTATGTAATTAAAAAAACGATGATAAATTTTCGCTTTTTCAACGAGTTCAAACAATAGAATTATTCTTTCATACGAAAGTAATGGAAAATAAAATAACCTTTGTACGAAATTAAGAAGAAGCATTTTACGTTTTTTACGAATTGAACAAAAATATTTATGTTTTCTTTTAGGAATTTGAGGAAGAGAAATCTCTCATGATTAAGGTCGCCAAATTTCGTCGCCCATCGTTTTTTCCCATACAGCTAGTAACACTGCTTATTGACATAAGAAATCAATAGGCTTAGATGTCATTTGGTCACTGCAAAAAATTGCATGTCGAAACTCACTCCTGCGATGAGATATATCAATAATTAACAAACGCGTCAAATGGAGTTTTCTTATTCAAATATTCTTTGAAAATCTTATGAATGATCGATTTTTTGGAGGAAAATTCTGTTCAAACGATTGTTGGTTACACGGACTGAAACATGATTTAAAAAATTTGAGGTTGGGTAACGTACTTTGCAAGTAATGTTAACTTGATATCGTAAACAGCACATTCCTCTAATATTGTCCCTCGGGACGATATTACATTAGGAGACGATATTAAGAATTTGCCGTTTACCTAATATCGTTCCGGGCTGGCTGATAGCAGTAGTAATAGCTTTATTTATTTGTATAACTTTGAAGTTTTTTTTACAAAGCTTTACAATTAATCTTAAGAGGCAGTGTAAGTCAGCGGAAATTTCAGGCGTCTTCGGTGTTTTCGAAGTGCTCGTCGAAAACGGGAAACGTAAATTGTCCGGCACTGAGCAACCGATCGCCTTAAAATTTGGAGGATACATAGAGAATTATGGCACAAAGTGCATGACAGTCTTATTTGTCCAAAATTTTGGAACAAATTTTTCCGGTGGTAACTGAATCTGCAAAATGTTTTCCAAAATTTGGAAAAATAAGACTGTCATGCACTTTGTGCCATAATTCTCTATGTACCCTCCAAATTTTAAGGCGATCGGTTGCTCAGTACCGGACAATTTACGGATCCCGTTTTCGAAGTGCAAGTACCTCGTCGCTAGTTACATTGCCTCTTAAATCTAATCTCCCTTACTATCAGTCTCTTTCCTCTCCACACTTCTCCTCCTGTACGTCTCCTCGAATTGCCTAAAATACACACAGATATCCTCTTCTATTCTTCCTCAGAGCATTTTGGTTATATTCCCCCTTATCGCCAATAAGTCCACACCTCCCACCCACCCCTCCGCTGCCTTTCTCGCTTTCTCCGTAACTCCCTCCTAGCCTTTCTTACATATCATCGAATGTTGCAGTGTCTTATTTTTTTCTTCACATATCCTACATAGCCTTTTCCCCTCTCTTTCTCGCCCTTCCTATGTTTCCATACGTCAGTCTCGCCCACAGTTTCGGGATGATATTAGTTACTTAAACTATTAACCCCCTATAGTCACACTGGGTATAATACACCCCAGCCCATTTTCAACCTCGAATTCTCGTCCGAAAATTTCCGAAAATGGATAATTTTTTTATATAAAAAAAATGAAGCGATTGTAACATAATTTACGCAGTCTTATAAAATAGGTTGAAAATAGACTGTAGAATTTTTTAAAACTTTTTTTTTGCAATTTTTGCATGATTTTCCACTTGCCAAAGTGAGTGGGGTGTATTACACCCCGTGTGACTATTACGTTATTATTAGGTGTGACTATAGGGGGTTAAAGGTATTGTTAAATTTTTTATTATTGGTATAGATGTAGTAAAGCCGTGTAATTTTTCGAAAATGGATAATTCTTTTTTTATAAAAAAAATGAAGCGATTGTAACATAATTTACGCAGTCTTATAAAAAAAAGGTTGAAAATAGACTGTAGAATTTTTGAAAACTTTTTTTTGCAATTTTTGCATGATTTTCCACTCGACAAAGTGAGTGGGGTGTATTACACCCCGTGTGACTATTACGTTATTATTAGGAGGTGTGACTATAGGGGGTTAAAGGTATTGTTAAATTTTTTATTGTTGGTATAGATGTGGCGAAGCCGTTTAATTATTTATTGAACTGGTTGATACAAAAGAGAAAATACATTATAACAACATTAGCTAATTGTAAGGTCGCGCTGAGTTCACTCGATTGCTCAAAATCGGTGCTCTCATTCTCACTCGTGACACTCTCGCGTCAATTACTTCTCGACTACCGACTGCCGCGTATCCTCTCGCGCAGTCCCTTTTATTGTCTATGCGTATTACTTCGAGAACTTTCTTTCTCCGAAATCACGCGTTCGTTCACACGTGTGATTGGTTAGTATTTTTTATTACGTAGTTTTTGTTGCACAACTTTTACATACATTTTTTACAATTTCTTACATCTAATTACGCCTCTTCTCTACTTTCTTTTTTGCACATCTCTTCTATTTTCCTATAATATCCACATATCTCCTCCTGTATCCTCCCCCCCTCCCCCCCAACATATTTATCACTTCCCCCTTTATCGCCATCGCGTCTATTCCCCTCACTTATTCCTCCGCTGTTTTTCTTGCTTTCTCTGTAACCCTCTCCCATCCTTTTCTGCACTCCATTAGGTGTTCCATTGTCTCATTACTTTCTTTACATATTGATTGGTTAGTAATTCTAACTGTTTTGGTCTCGTATGCCCTATTCTTGAGGAATGTCGATACCGCGATTACACTGAGACGCGACTGGGGATCGAAATATTTTAACAGTATGTATCTTGTTTTCAATTGTTTTTATTCAATAAAAGAGAAACTATCGAGGTTCGGGAAAAGCAATCTGATGACGAGTTCATTTTAGTCAGCATTGATGAAGAAGATGGCGACGATAATGGCGCTGAATACCTTGTTTGCCATCAAACTTATTCCCAAAATAGGAGGGGAGAAAAATGGATCCGATGCACCAAGTGTTTCCAATGGATTCGTGAAGATTGTATTGAAAATCTAGGTTCAAAATTTACATTCTTAATATCGCACACCTAGTTCTAAAGGGGGCTCACTCGAAATTATGATTTTTAAGTTAGCCTACCTACGGGCTAACTGCAAAATCGCAATTTTTGAGTTAGCCCCTAGGGATTAACCCCTAGGGACCTTCCGAGTGTTTACATCGCACACCCAGATCTAAACGGGGCTGACTCAAAAATTGCGATTTTGCAGTGAGCCCCTAGGTAC
>JAPYZT010003979.1:0-17571 GCA_030522965.1 Tryphoninae sp. A BG-2022a | reverse complement strand
TCTCTCTCTCTCTCTCTCTTTCGCTCTCATTCTTCGGTACGGAGGAGCGGTTTTTCCTATTCAGTGCGTGCACAGCGGCCGGCCGGCGCGCATCGTCCGCGTGTCGTTTTGTAAACGCGCGCGCGTGCCTCGGCGTCGACGTTTACCCGGGCGGCTCGCTTCTCGCACAGAGGCAGGAAGAAAATTAGAAAAGCGCAGGAGACGACGGTAGAGAAGGCGTGAGAGGGAGAGGATGCTCGACGGGAGGAGAGGAGAAAGAGAGAGAGAGAGAGAGAGAGAGAGATCGAAGCAAAAGGAAGCTTCGAACTTGGTCCTCCCGGCTTTTTGTCAATTTGTTCTATCCCAGTGTTCGTCCCTATATCTCATCGAGCAATTATCGTACGTAGCGAATTTGATCGCGGGTGGTGCCGAACGGGACGCGTTCGATCGTTACCGCACCCTACTACTGCGATTCTTTCAAAATTCGTAAATCGTCTCTCCTAAAATGTTCCATATAATTTAAAAAAAACAAAAAATCAACAAAAATTAATAAAACAAAAAATAATGAATTTTTGTTATAGTTTGCCGTAAACGATATAGCGATAATAGACGATGACAATGTATGTCAGTGTCGCGTGTCTCGTCGCCGTATGAGACGAGAGTCGAATCGGTACAGTGGTGGTGGTGGTGGTGGTGGCGGTAGTGGTGGTGGTTGTGGTGGTGGTGGTGCTCGATGAGAGAGGAAAGATAGATATCCGGCGAAGGATTCGCGAGCTGGTGCTCTCCGCAACCCTCGCGGATACGTGGCCGAGGTACTTGCCCTCTTCGTTCGTACGATCACGCGGAATAAACCGATGGAATAAACCACGAGATAAATAACGTATCGTCGTAGTGAGTGCGCGGTCCCTGTGGCTCCACGTTCGACGACTCGAGGAAGAGAGAAAAAAAAAAAGAAAAAAAAAAAGGACGAGAGAGATGAAACGAGCATCGAGGCCTTCGCTCGACGAGGAACGCGTCTCGTTTTAATATCGTAGTAATAGGCTCGATGTATACGTATATGTAAATTCACTTACACGTAGAGCGCGCGCGAGAGTGTGTGCACAAATTCCATCCGGAATATAGAGAGAGATATATGCGTTCTCGCTCTCTCTCCCTCTCCGTCTATCTATATACATATATATATATATATATATGTATGTATATCTATATATACGTATAGATAGATATAGGCGTTCTTCTTTTTCGCTCTCTCTGTCTCTCTCTCTCTCTCCCTTTCTCGCGGGCTGTTGACTCGTCGCGCGCGTGCTCGAAACGCGCGGGCGATACGATTTCACATCGACCTCACGCAATCTACTGCCGCTGCAAGCGTCGAGGCTGCTCCTGTACGAGGCGCGTCCCGGGCTAAAATTTTTTTTTTCTTCTCTTCGTCGCTTTTTTCTCTCTCTCTCTCTCTCTCTCGCTCTCTCGTTTCATCTCGTTCCATCTCGCGCGTTTCTCCTCTTCGTCACTCGTGCTATATTTGTTGCAACTCGTGTTTAAAATAATACGCACTCTCGTCGCCTCCGGTGACGAAGCTCGTCGGGTTTCTCGTAAAAGCTCTCGAAGCGATACGTGCCGAGGGGAAGAAATAAGAAGAAAAGAAAAGATCTTTTTTCGTTGTTACTCGAGGGAAGTGTGCGCGATCTTTGTTTCGTTTTGTTTTTTTTGTATCGTTGTTTGGTTGGTTGATTGGTTGGTTTGTTGTTATCGTGTGGTAAGGACGCGTGTGCTAACGCAACACACGTTGTAACCGGCTTGATTCGAGTACAGGTGAAAACGGAGAATTTGGGCGGGACGGAGGAGCCGAGAGTCGAAGAACGACGGTGGTACAGCGAGCGACGACGATGTTGGTGTCGGGTGCACGATGACCGAACGGCCCCAAACTTCACGGAACAAATGTTACATGTCCGTCGTGGTATAGGAAAATATGGGAGTGCGAGAGACCCCGACGAAGACGACGACGACGACGACGACGGCGACGATGGTTGATGTCGCGGACACCGGCGATAGTGCAAACGTACGATACGTTACGGTATACCAGAAATGACGGGGCTTTGTGTGTCGCGCGAGAACGTGGCGTGAGACTCGTCGGAGCGAGGGACAGAGATAGAGAGAGAGAGAGAGAGAGAGAGAAAGAAGAAGAAGAAATAAAAGTGAGATAAAACGAGTGGACGAGAATAGTATTGGTGAGAGGCAATAACCAGGGCACGCTGTATTAAAGAAAAAACATCCGCGAGAGGTCGAACGTGGGCTTATTCGTACTAATATATATAAAAAAAAAAAAAAAAGAAAACAATTTAATAGAATATTATTGACCGCGAAAGATAATATTTGTTCTTTTCCCAGGTGATAATAACGCATGTTGATTAACGCATAGATACAAAAACTGTGTTATAAAATCGGTATAGTAAAAGTGGTGAAAGTAAAAGAGAGAGAGAGAGAGTAACGTCGTCGATGGTTCAGGATAAATTGAAAGAAACGGGTGAGCGACGTCGCAACAGCAAGAGAAAATCGTCCGCGGCCTCGTCAACGTATCAAGGAATAATCGGTAGAACGAGAAGAGAGTCAAAGCTGGCGTCGCAGAAGCGCGATCAAGAGTCCCGCGGGACTCGGACCCGTCGACGAACGAACGGTGGATCGCTATCGAGTCGTGGGAGCGCAACGGGCATGCAGTGCGGCCTTTGCGCCGTACTAGCTGGTCTATTTCGTCGCGCGATGTGCATAGCGGGCAGCAGACGAGGCTCGGGCGAGTCGTGCTACGAGGAGCTCGCGACTGAGATGCAGCAAGCCCAACAGGCTCACGGTCTTGAATTATCCCAGCAGCAACAGCAATACCATCACCATCCCCACCATCATCAAATCGATCTTACCGCTGGATCGCCGATTAAGATCGTACCACCCCCAACCTCATCGAGATCCGAATCTTTAGGATCGATACATCGTATAAAACAGTCGATTTATCGTCCAGAGGTGAGATCGGCCATTTGTAAGCCCTTTTTCATTCTCGATTGGTTATTCCAGTTCTCTCATTCCTCGATTTTCAACAATTTATCGATCGACGTTCTCCCTCGGCCCGCAATATCCGATTTACCATGGCTCGGGCAATTCCATCCATGTGTTCCGGACAAAATTTAAACTTTTCCCCTCCGGCAAATCGCACTCTCCAAAATATAGATCTAAAAACCTAATCCGGAACGAGCTCGTCTCGAGGATATATCCGACCGAAAATTTTCAAAACGAAACTCGTTATCGCCCTCGATTTATTACTCGCATAATGATTTATAGGCAAAAGGTCCAAGATTATGTATTTTAACGTATATTTTTCATCGAATTTACGTTTATTAAACTTGTCACGAAACGAACGAGAAAAATAGAGAACACCTGGAATAGTAAATTTTTGGTAATTTGGCGATGGTAAGGTGTACGTACCGCGATGACGGGAGAAAAGTTGGGTTCGTGCGGTAGGTAGGCACGCGCCGCCCTCGCAATCCGCGAAAAAGGATCGAGTCCGAGCGGCGATACGAATTAGAGAGGGCGCTGTCTCGATCGATTACGAATCATTGATTAATATGCCTACCTACCTAGTTGGTGGTTAGCTGGCTGGTTGACTTCGTTACTCGTCATTCGCTCGCACATGTGCCCACCTCGTAAAAGCCAATACATTGTACAAGCCGCCGCGCGTTCTACTATTTATCGGCGTACATTCGCTACGATCCTATAAATTTCCATCTCTCTCAAGCTCCTAGCTCTTTGTCTCGTAACGAGGATCTTACGGCGCGGCGATTCCAATATAAGCTACGCGCGGTAAATAATCACATTATTCCTATAATTTGTGCCCACATCGCAATGTCGTACATGAATTAGTATTTTTCAAAAAACTCGAGGTTCGTTCTCGTAAATACAATAATATTTCGTTACTTCCGTTCGCTCCTCGTATCACTCATACTTACACATATTACGTATTTATATATCCAAATAACGACCCGATTAATTATCTTTGACATATTTTTGTGTCACGACGTACGACGATATCGATACGCGGCGTTAACGTATACTCGGCTGTGAATAGAGAATCGAGAGACGCGCAACGCACCATACGCTCGTATATCTCGTAAGAGAGTCGATCGTGAGCGTTCGAATCGGGTCAATCGCGATTGCGTCTTCGATCCGCGTCGAACGTGTCCTGCGTTGATAAATTTTTTCGTACGCGTATGTATTTCTCCATATACTTATGTATACAGGCTGGGAGGGAGGAATCGTTCTCCTCTATGCATCCATCCATTCATACGCTTATGTGCTTGGTCACCGTTGACGTCGAGCGCCTATACCATTATTATTCCTACCTTTACGCCCTTTCGTCTCCTCGTCTCGGTTCCATGGGTCGCTTCTTCCCTTCCCCTTCCCCTTCCTCTTCCTCTTCCTCTTCTTCTTCTTCAGGCTCGTTTTTCGTTCCGTTTCTTACGTTACGTCCTGAATATTCTCTTTCCGTGTCCTCGATGATATTCGACACCCTCGTTCTAACCCTCTCCCACGATTTTCCCAACACGTCCCCAGTCCGTTTGTATGAAAAAAAAAAAAAAAAAAAAAAAAAAAAAAAAACCGAATATAAATTCATCAACGATAACGGAATTTTGTTAATCTCGAAAAAAATCCTGGCTTCGAAACGATAATGAAAACGCGAGCGCAAATATACTTTTGTATCTTTATTAGATAGAAAAGTAGGCAAGATAGGAGTTGGCTCTTCGTATGTGTTTCGAGAGACGGGAATGATATATGAGAGAGAATTCTCTTTCTCGTTGGTACAGGCCGAGGAGTCGCGAGAGAGAAAGACGAAAGATGGCGAGAGAGGCACGTCTCGATTATAAGAGAAGAGCCTTGAGGACGTTTCTAGGAGGAGGTGGAGGATCGGCGAGCGAACCAGGTCAATCGCCAAGTTCGATCTATAATACGTGCCCTGAGTACAAAACGCTCGTCTCCCTCTCTCTCTCGCCCCCTCTCCTCGTATTATATATGCCCAGTTTTTTTTCTCGCAACGTTTGTCAACGCGTGCGCGACAGAACGAGAGGGAGGGAGAGAGAGAGAGAGAGAGAGAGAGAAAAGCCATAAACGTTAGCCGTACGGCCATGTGCTCGAAATCAGCATATATCGTAGGTAGATAATACCCAGCCCGTCGTAATAAACGAAGCGGGCCCACGTGGCGGCTCGAGGAAAATTGGATAATTGTAGGAGACGCGTAAAACGTTAGACCGATGTTGTATCGGACTCGTACCTACAGTAATCGAGAGGCTAAAAAATTAATGAATTTTTCGTTCAGTCTCGTTCTACCGAGAAGATTTTTAATCACGGAGTCTATTTACACTATTTGGAATGTATAAATAAAATGGTGCTTGGGACAACGAGATAAAAATAATAAATGACTGTCCGTCGAGTCTAGTACGCGTCTGGTCTCTCTTTCTCGCGATATTTCGACGAAACGGGTTTCATCTTGGTGTTTATCCCGCTGAAACGTCGTTTTCTTTCTGTTTTTTATCTTCTTTTTTTCTTTCCCGAAATAAAGGTTAAGAATGCATAATATAAATTTACTCGAGTCCTCCGCTGTAAAACTAGAGACGAGAATAATTGGGCAAAAGCGACGACACGATTGTCTCGCTCTACGTCGCTCGTCGTCTCTTTGGCGGCTTTGGAAATTTGACTATCGGGTGTGCGTGGCTCGATCGGGAAACTCGCGCGAGCTCCGACGTGTCGGCGCGCTTTGGACGCGTGCGTAAACGCGTTATTCCCTCGTTCTCGCGTCACCGGTTGACCGGGAACGAGCGCGCACGCCACGCTATCGCATCGAGCGACCAAGAGGAATGCCGTCGTCGTTTGGTCCCACGAGCAACTACCTTAGACCTTGTTTTTCTTACTTTCATTTCCCAAATTTAATACTCCCATATATTTGTATTTATCGAAAACGATCGATCGATCGTTATTGCGGTCGTAATCCTCGAATAATAAAACACCAAAGACGCATATCGAGCCGACCGAGTTTATAGAAGAGTCTGGATAAAGACGTAGTCGCCGAGTTTCGTAACGAAAATAATTTAACGAAAATTGAAATCGGTAGCGGACGGATGTAAGTTAGCGTTATTCTCGAGCGTGTACGAACACGAGAATGACGATCTTTACCGAGAATCGGTTCGTAAATTTACCGAAAGGACGTTGTTTTTTTCTACAGTCGATACACGCGTATAGTCCTCAAGCTGTCTTCTCTAACGTTTTATTTTTTTAAGAAGAAAAAAAACAGTATGTACGTAGAATCGGCGAGGCTATAAGGAGAGCGATAAATCAGCAACTCCGTCGCGAGTGATTCGTGGAGTTTGGAGAGAAGCTCGATGGTACCGGCGTCGAACGAGAGAGGAAACGGTGTGCGTTCGCTCGCGATCCCGTCGACCAACGAGAAGCCCGGCAGGGACACGAAGAATTTATTTACGAGGAGGTGGAGATGAAAATTTAGTCTCCCGACCTTCGACACTAGGAGGCGCGCGCGCGCGCACACGAGCACGCGAGAGCTGTGTGGCGCCGCCGGCTACCGTACCGCAGAAACTTGTTCGCTTTTTTTCTTTCCTCCCTCTTCTTCCTCCTGTTTCTTCTTCCTCTTCTTCTTCTTCTTATTATTATTATTATTATTATTATTATTATTATTATTATTATTATCGTAACATACAGTAGTGGTACGTATGTATACGTATATGATTTTGATTGCACGCAAGAAAAGAGAGTCAGCCGATGGCACGTCGAGGAGGGACCTTCGCACTCCGGTCTCTACGACACAACGTCGACGACAACGACAACGACATCGACGGCATCGTCGCTTTGCATAACTCGGAATTGTTTGCGACGCGACACGCGACACGCGAACCTCTCAAATAAGCCACGGAGAATGACCCATCTCGAAACGATCTTCTCTCGGGCTACGATCCTCTCCACGCTTCGCGCGATCGATGCTCCAAAGCCGATTAATCGAGATTTGCCCCGGAGTACGAGACGTCGATCGTTCGCACTCTATCATCGTTCTATCTTTCTCCCGAAATCCTCGGCGATCGTTCAAACTCGTCGGTAAAACAATTATAATCGCAACGGGGTTGAGCGAAGTAAAGGAGGGACAACATTCCCCCGATATACTCAGGCGCGTATTATCTATAGACGAAAACCGAGAGCGAGAGGGGGAGAGAGAGAAGAAAGCCGAGAGTGCGGTAGTTATACCAAGCGGCGTATAATTATAGTAACCTCGATCGATATTCTTATGAGATTCTGGGGCGCGCACGCACGCGAGGCCTCAAGACACGCGGGTTAAAATTGGCCGGGCGGGCTTAAGGTCATGCACAGGTTGCACGGCACCTTGGCCACTCGCGAACGCGTAGGCTCTCCTTCCCCGTGTGGGTGTATCGTTCGAGCCAATCTCGGTATCGGATGCATCTGCGTCTCCCTCGACACGTGACTACATTTTTCCTTTTTCTTAACGACGTAGCTGTATGTGCGTGTGCGGAGTGCATCGGTCATTGAATGAGAACGAGATACGAGCGACGGCGAACGATCGACGACGTTGCACCAACGTCGATCAAACGCATGAAAAATAAAAAAAATAAATAAATTTTTTTATCGAGAGTCGCGACAAGTATTATTTATATTTTCACACGATGCGACAAATATTTGCAACGTCGTGTACGACTCGGTGTTTGATTAGCGAGAAGGAAGCTCGTTCTTTATCGCGCCGATCCCGACTTCCGGTATTTGCGAATTCGCTGTAGCAAAAGATGTATCATGGCCGGCCTACCCGCTTCACGTGCACGAATCGCGTGCCACGACTCCGGAAAGTACCTAATAATGGTACTTTCACGGCACAAATGCACAAACTCGAACCAACGTAAAATTCATATACGTACATATATGTAGTAGGTACACGTTGTGAGACGCTGTGCGCTATAGCCTACCGTATGACGTATTTGGCAGATATTCGTGCGCGAGTGCGTACGAAACAACTGTTCATACCGCAATCCGTACGCGGTCGTAGTTGGCGTTTACAATGGAAAGGTAATGTGGTCGTTGTATGTGTGTGCATAAGAGAGCGCGAGAGAAAGAGAGGGAGAGCGATAGAGAGAGAGAGAGAGAGAGACCCGACCTCGACCTACGTGCCCGTTGGTTATTTTTACACGAGAACGTACACGGCACAGCGATTATGAATCGGATGCGCCTCTGTCCGTGAGCGAAGATCGTCCATACAAAAATCTCTAAATTTATAGGTCAATACACAAAGATAAAAGAATAATCTACTTTCGCGCTAAATCGTTTAATTAATTTTAATGAAACTCTCTCCCGCTCTATCTCCTCGCTAAGTGATCGAGTTGTGTTTTAGCTCTTTCTTTTTTCTCGCGGCGATGCACATGCCAAGATCCGAGGATGAGAAAAACGAGAACAGCGAAGGAGGAATAGAGCGAGCGAGCGAGCGAGAGAGAGAGAGAGAGAAAGACGTTTGAACGTAATAATATGTATATATATATTTGTCTGTATGTGTGCGAGTGTGTGCGCGCACGAGCATATGTATATGGATATACAAGCTGCAGACTCGACCTGAATTCCAGTGTACGTGACCCGAGAGGCGATATGACGTCACTAAAGTACGAACGCCACCCACCACCCTGGGTGCCGGGGAGTTCTCTTTCTATATAAGACGACGACGACGACGACGACGACGTCGACGACCAAGTCGTGTGCTATAGTGAGCGAGAGAAAGAGAGAGAGAGAGAGAGAGAGAGAGACGGAGAGAGAGCCGCGAGCGCGTCATTACATCGGCGGGGGGCGACGACCGATATCGGCCGCGGGGCTTTCAAGAACCCCTGCCCAAGTCTCTTCTCATCGTCGTCGTTCCTCAAAAGCTCTCTCTCTCTCTCTCTTTCTCGCAATCGTGTTAGCTGCGCGAGACGTTGTTACACGACGAAATATTAGGGTTAACGTCATTAACGTCGAGAACCAAAGCCCGAGTTCCTTGGAGAGTGGAAAAAAAGCATAGTACGAAAGTTTCTCGGGGCTCTCTCGTTGTCAAGTCGATGTGAAAGCTCCACTTAGTAGACTCGAGTAAAAAAAAAATCTTCGCTCTTGTCGATTTTTTTCAAAAATGGGTTAGACGTTTTAGAAATTCGGGATTTCAGGGCAAAGGTAACTCGTCGCGTTTGTTTTTAACGATTATCCAAAGGAAACGACGATGAACCGGGAGGTATAATGGGATTTTATCGAATTCGATCGATCTCGTTACACCGATGACGCCCGTGTCTCGACGAGTGACGTGCATCACGCGCAGATCTCATGGGCGTTCCGAGACATTATGCAACTGTCGAGCACGGGAAACGATACGAGAGGGAGAGAGAGGTGCGTTTCGTCGTCGATTATCCTCGCAGCGTGCGGCTGTGTCGGTGAAGTCGTCCCTGGTGCCTGCTCCCTCCCCTCTTGTACCGGTTATCCGAGTCGCGGTCGGAGCACCGCGGGAATGAGATACAGTACAGAGACAATAGCAAAGTATAAACACTCGCGCTAGTTCTTGAACAAATAATAAACGGGTCGAGGCGCGGTTACAACGAGACTCACACTTTGTGTCTTATATCTCGATTCTCTTTGAGACCGCCGCTTATATATACTTATCAACTATACGACAGAGTTTATACCGAGTTAAGCCCCGCGTTATACCAAATTTCCACTCGTACTACTCCGAACAGAAATTTGATCAGGCTGATTTTTCGTCCGGATGAAAAACGCTCCCATGTTAGCTGGATCGGGCCTTTTCATGAATGAAAGAACGTCGTTAGATTCCTAGTCGTATTGGACAAATAGGAAGGTTGTAAAACCGCCTAGAAAAACAAAAAATTCCAAAGTTTGCGAATAAGAATTTTAAATAAAGAAAAAAAAGTCGTTTGTTTCATTAAAATGTAATAACGACGAGTATCTATCGCAATTAGTCGTTAACGAAGATAGAAATTAGACGTATTCCCGATGTGGCAAATTCTATAGGCAAAACAGTATTGCTGTTTTATTGATGAATGAAGCGGAAAGAATATCGTCGGTGGGGAAAAGTTGTGAAGTACGGGGACGCGTCAGAGACACATCCGGAAACAATCGTGGCGGTGGGTTCTAGCAAACTCGATAGTAATATACATCCCCGTGTCTGCGGGCTGGGATTATACGACTGGATGGTCGCGTTCGTACGCCGCGGCCGTCGCCTCCTCCCTCTCGTTTCTTGTTCATCCGTGGGGGAGGGGGCTATAACCACAGGATAAATGCACATCGAATACATAGGTACGCGTACAAGTTGAAGTATATACGTATCGGAGGGGGATATATATATATATATATATAGATGGCAGCATCCGAGTCATAAATCTCGTTTGATTAGTCCGAATCTAGTTCGTCCGCCGAGTCGCCAACTACAGCAAATCACACTCTCCGCATGTCCGTTTGTTCTATACATACACGCACGGCGGCGGCGGCGGCCGGGCTATTCCCGCGAACGTACACACGCGTTGCGCTCGCACACGGATTTTAACGACCAGCTTCCCCTCGTTCGTAATCTCGGGACTATCGCGAGAGACCGTCCGGACTTTTCGCGGTGTTGCTTCGCCGTTATGCTTTGGATCTTTCGATCGTATTATTACTCCGCCCGAGTTTTTCCTCTCTCTACTCTTTCGTTTTTTTCGTCCAGCCGTGACGAATATTCGTGAAAGCGGTAATTACCGGAGGAAATGCGGGTTTTGCGAGCGAGACTCGTATTACACGCAGCTCCAAACGAGGACAATTGAATATTGGACGAGAATAACTCACGGGTGAAAAAAAGAACGTTTCGGGATATTAGCGAAGGGAAGATAGAGAATAGGGACGAGAGCGAGAATAGCAGAGGGCCAACGAGCTGTGGAGAAAAGCTTGGAAAGCGGTCATCGAAATCGATTCCTCGACCGTCGTCTCATTGGAACGCGATCTCGCGAGGAGAGAATATTCGCGTTCGCCGACCGAGATGCGGCCCCAATAAGTCGAAGACGGTGGAAAATCGCTTCTCGACACCATCGGCACATTCTCTCCCTCGTCGCTAACGCTCGCCAATCGGAACAACGAGGGTCGAGAATAATGTCCCGCTCGAAAACGAGAGGACCTAAAAAAAGGAGAGATAAGAGAAGGAAAAGCTTGAAACTAGGCTCCTTTTTTTCGGTCCCTCGTTCCGTCGGCTTCTGCAAATCTCTCTCTACTTCAATCCCTCCTCCCGTCTTATCGTTATCCATAAATCTGAAAAACAGGATTCGATCGTGTATCCAAACGAAACCGACGTTTTATCCCTCGTCGACATATTTTTCGTACTGTGGGACGGGAAATGAGGAAAAAAACAGCGTTTTTCAATTTTTCACGAATCGTTCGGCGAATAAGGGACGAGGGGTTAGAAGCAATTTAAAACAAAAATCCCATACCGGAAGTAACGATATCCGTAGGATCCTCGCTTAAAAACGTATTTTTTACACTACGCACGTTTCGCGAAGACATTTTCAGTCGTGGCTCTCGTTCACCTGGTTCGAATCTCGCGTGTGCATTTGCGAGCGGATCGCCTCGTCTCTCTCTCTCTCTCTCTCTCTCTCTCTCTCTCTCTCTCTCTCTCCCTCCCTGGAGCATCTCGCGAGAGGGCTTTGCCATTGATTCCTTCTTCCATATATCCGGGCGACCCGGCGAGATTCTCGGAGCTCCCACCCACTCTTCCGGATCGCAGATAGAAGGAGAGCGAGATTCTTGAGAAATATACAAGTTAATATTGGTACTCGAGGATCGATAATATATTCCACGATAGCGAGTAAAATATAAGCTGGAGCCGAGTGAGAGAGAATGATTCTGTGTGTGTGTGTGTGTCGTGCAGCCGGAATATTAAAATTTCGTTTCGGATATTAGGAACGGTGCTTCGATACTATTTTCTACATGAATTTTGCATCAATATTTTGTCAGTACGAAGATGGATATTAATTTAAGAGAGGAGTGACGAAGAGGGAAGTATAAGGACGTTAAAAGGCTTCCGTACCTACGATAATGAGGAATGGAGGAGGCAAAGGAGAAGCAATAACGAGAACACATTCGAGTTTCGCCCGTATATATAGTCAAGTATAAAGGCATCGCATAATCGATTATCTCTCGGGTTCTTCTACCCCCCCCCTCCTCTCCCTCTCTCTCGCGTTATCTCGGTGCATCAAGCCAATCAGCCCAGAGAGGGAAAAAGAGATCGTTGACCGTTCAGATCGGATGAGAGAGTGAGGGAGAGAGAGAGAGAGAGAGAGAGAGAGAGAGAGAGAGAGAGAGAGAGAGAGAGACGATGAGAAACGATCGGAGTAGGTCAGAGAGAACGATGACGAAACTCTCTTGGCTCTCCCGGCCGGTCCATATAATTGCCACTTGACCCATATAAGACCATAGCCAATACGACGCAATTTATTTCCGTAATATATCGTATTTTCCTTTCTTTTCCTTTCATTCCTTTTTTGTTTAATCGTGAGATAAGTTGGATATATCATTTGGTAGGTCTATTATTGGTCGGGGATTGTTGTGAGAGCAAACGACTCGAACGACAGGTGCGCGCCAACTCTTTAGGAACAGAGGCGAGGTATTCGCGAAGCGTGGAAAAATTTTCATCGGAAAATCAGAGAGCGGCGAGAGGATTTTGTAACGGTGTGAGAATGCTTGCAAAAGCTTTTACAGAGTTATTAATCGCCACTTACCTCGAGGAAATTGTCAATTTAAAATACGAATCTTGAATGTTTCGCGAGAATGACGCCGATTAGTTTGCCAATTTTTCATTACACTATACGCGATGCGACTGGCATGAAAATATCTTCGCGAAGGATACCTTGATACTAATAACAAGAGGCAAAATAACAGAAGGACGACAATTTTTGGCCTATTTTACAATTGGCAATCGGCCGGATGGCCGAGAGACTTTGCCCAGAACCCCGTTGACGCTGCGATAACGTAAGATCGAATCGTTCGTTCCTCCCCGTTCGTTGTCTTCGTTCCAACTTGAATTCTTTCTAAACCTTCGACGTTACGAAACGACGTTAATCGCCCTCGTGTCAAATGCATTTCAGAAACGATGCGACAAACGAGTCTCTTTCCTACGAGAAAGTCGTACAAAGTTTGTCACGTTTTCGGCGTTATCCCGTTTTGTTTTCTCATCGGTTATTGTCGCGAGCGAGCCCGAGCCAGGAGGAATTCACGCGCGAATTATCCACGTAAAACGAGAACGTCGTGATTAGACACGTATCAACGCCACTCGCTCGACCGAAACAAATCGTACGAGCGAATGTTTATCGGCCGAATATATTAAATCGATTTATTTACGAGTTTTCCGATTTGTTTCGTGCGCGTTAATAATGAAAACCGTATGTGCTGACGTATTTTTGGATTTTTATCGTTGCCGATAATTCGTCGTCGCGTATACGCGACCGGAATCGCATTCCTACTGTATCGTATTTTCATACGTGTATGCTCGCTCGTCGATGTTGAACGCGTGACTCGTGTAATTTAAGCAATGTTTTCCTTGTTACAGAGAGCAGCCGGGGAAATAACGGTAGACGACGCGGGACAGAACGCGGTCTTCGTACGAATTTCCGGTGAGTAACGTATTTCGTTCAAACGATCATCGATCGAAAAGAAAAGGCGAAGCGGCTAGACTGAAATATTTTCAAGTGCAATCGCGCGTACGCAAAAAACGCTCGTCTCATTTTTTTTCTCACTGGGATTTATTTATGAAGAGGAGGGAGATATTATGACGCGACGGAACGAAGAAGGGAGAGAGTGTTACCTGCCTCGCCGCGCGTTATATCTCACCTCGGCTTGACACCGAGGCGCGTTTACATTTCAATCGACGCTCCATCCTCGTTAATTAATTAACGAACGTGAGTTGTAATTAGGTTAATTCGCTTCTCGCAATATAAATAACGTTTGTAGAATCCTCGCGAAGACTCGACAGCATCGTTACTAATAAACTTTCCATAAATATGACACGGCGCATCCCTTCTCCATTAATTTCTTCTCGATTAATTCTCCCTTCTTTGTTGTTGTCATTGCTTATCGCGCGATCTTCGATCGAGGATGGAACCTGCCTCTTGTTTTTTTTTTTTTTTCCCTCAAATTATTTTCGTCCCTGAAATACGTCGATGTATTTCAGTCTCGTCATCGTCACGAAACTCTTTAAGCTCGACGTATCCCCTCTGGTCACGTCTTAGGTTCATTCACAAATAACCGCAAGAGCACGCGTTTCGAACGCGAAGAAAAGACGGGAAAGATAGAGCTAGAGGGGTCGAAGAGAACCAGGGCTAGTTCGCGAGGCACGTGGTTGAAATAGAATCCGAGAACTAAATTTACACGCGCGCCTCCCAACATTTTAGTACACTCTCTGTCCATTGAGAATAGAGGGCGAGAGAGTGAGATGGAGAGAGGGACTACTGGCAAATAAACGAGAGGCGAACGATCTCCTCATGACGAGGACGAGCTGTCCGATACACAGGTGGATCCTATGTACGAACTGTAAAGCTCGTTCTCGTACGATCGTACAATCGTGCACGATATCACGTTGACGAGGCCGAACCACTGCCCACGGACGGAGAACCGTGCAGCTCTGTCGATCCATCACTCTCTCTCTCTCTCTCTCTCTCTCTCTCTCTCTCTCTCTCTCACTCTCTCTCTCTCTCTCTCTCTCTCTCTCTCTCTCTCTCTCTCTCTCTCTCTCTCTCTCTCTCTCTCTCTCTCTCTCTCTCTCTCTCTCTCTCTCTCTCTCTCTCTCTCTCTCTCTCTCGAGTGGGAAGGAGTGTTACAAGTGACGTCTGTCTTAAACTGCTGATTGTGAACTATCTACACTGAGGTTAATTATAAAAAGTTGTAGAGTAGTTCTGTGACTGGTGGCGAGTGCTTCAGTAAAAAAATCTCTCAGCTTTTCTGTGAACTTTGTGGACAAAATTATACATTTGTGCTTGGAAAAATGCTCGTGAAAGTGCCGGTGTCATCGCCATAACTCTGTGATTTTTCCGAAGACAGTCAGCTGATAGTCGATATTAGCGTCGGTCAGCTGTCTGCAACCGTCTGAAGTTACTCGCGGTGGCGGTATTTATCTGTCACATTTAAACCGCTGTCCGCCCAGAAATGATATCGGCAGCGGTAATCACGTCGCTCTCTCTATCGGCATCTTGGCCCGCGTGTCGTGTGTACTAGTACTTTATGCGTGAAGTCGGTCGAGTAGCCCTATTTATTCTAACATGTGCTGATATATTTCTGAGATTGTATGTTACCGGCGCAGCCTATTTATTTATGTATTTATCTTTTATTTATTTACTTATTTATCGCCTATTTAATAATTTATATTGCGTGTTCTATTGCTCGACTATGTTTCGCTTACTATTTTAACACAGATATTTAGTATGCGCATTTGTTCGCTTTGTACCAACTGACGCAGGTCATTTATTTATTTATTGCCTTCCTCAATTTTATTCTACTTCTTGACTACGTTTGTTACTTATTTACACTTGTTATTTAATCTACTAATCGACCTCGCTTTTTATCTACCTACGTATTTTACTATTATTATTTTTATTATATTTATTACTATTATTATTTTTACTGCTTGACCACACTTTTATTTACTTGCACACTCTATTTATTTTACTTTGTACTAGGTAGTGCAGTTCTTATTTATTTATGGTTTTTTTGGCGTTTATCTTACTACCTGACTGCGTTACTTATCTGCACCTTTCGTGTATTTTACTCATCGACCACACTTTTTATCTGTTCACGTCTATTTATATATTTTCACTATTTTTACTATTTGACTGCGTGTTTAGTCGCTTATACATTCCGTTTATTTTATCTATATTGCTGACTTCGTCTTTATTTAGTAACTTATTTTATTTTGATATCTATATTGCTGCTCGGCCGCCAGTAGTCTATATTATGTACACAGCGGAACGTACTTGCACTTGCGCGACCGGCGTCATACCCCTGCGACGGTCCCAGCAACTCGCGTCACGCGGCTAGATGTCGACAACTGTTACATACTGTCACAAGTGCTTGAAGTCAATAACAAGGGCAAGCACTACATGCGCGGGCTGTAAAAGGGCATTTCATCCGAGCTGCGCCCGTCTTCGAGCAACATCAGCGTCCGCGCCGGAGTGTTGCCGTCGAGAGCTCGCACGCATTGTCTCCTGTAATAATCCTGGGCCTACATCCAAAACACCCGAAGTCGTTTTGTCGAGCCCTGTGTCTACATTACACCAACCAATCATGTCGACCTATAATTTCGCACCAGCTGCAGCCCCTCCGCCGCACTCGGATTCGCGGGTTGGTGACCCCCCATCAGCGCATGCACACAGTCCTTTGAACAGGAGCTCCGCGCCGGAGGACAAACTTAACCAGCTGATGGTGCAGGTTATGCAATCCAATGCGCTAATCGCGCAAGTTCTGCACAAGCAAGACACTCTTCAAGCGGCTGTAGATGCCTTGACCAAAGACACGAGCGCCCTAAGGCAAGAATTTGCCTCTATGTCTTCCATCGTAGCGGCACATTCTGAAGATATATCCGGCCTCAAGTCGAGCCTTGCGAATGTTAACTCGGCGGTAGTTACACTGAAGACCGCCGCTGCTTCGGCCTCCACTGTGTATTTTCCACCCAATGCCGATTTGGTTGTCACGGGAGTGTCGGATGTCAGCAGCGACAGCTATCCCCAGCTAATCAACAGCCTATTTGCAAGGCTCGAAGTTCCGCACCTGGCAACACACGTCCTCAAAACACGGGTGCTCCAAAAGTCTGCTGCGGGCACAGCCAACGCTGTTGGTACCCTGCCGTCAAACCCTCCGGTCGCACGTAAGTCGCTGATTGTACAGATGACCTCTACCCAGGTTCGCGATGCGGTGATCGATGCAAAGCGCACTGCGAAGAGAGTAAAGCTCTCTGAACTTACTGCAATCCCACCCGGACACCGTGACAACGACATCAACGTTAATGAGTTTCTGCATCCGACTACCCTAAGACTGCTTCCGCTAACTCGCACTAAAATTGCAGTACTCAAACGGGGGAAAGCTTGGGTAAGATCTGGAGTAATCTACGCAAAGTCAAATGACAATGCAAATCCGATTGCTATATCTTGCGAAGCTCAGCTGGACTGCCTCTTATGACAGCAATCTCCGTGAGTACAGCGTCAGGGCGAGGCGATCCTGCGAACGGCATATATAAATGCAAACTCCATTCGAAGTCATCTGGAGGAGGCGACCCATCTTACCTACAGGTATGATCTTCACATCCTTGCGGTCAGCGAGTCGTGGCTCACCCCTGATATCGCATCATCCACCGTAAGCATGCCCGGCTACTCCTTGCACAGGAGCGACCGCGCGCTGCTTTGCCCTGATGGCTTGCGGTATACTTTAGGCGGAGGAGTTGCCCTATATGTCCGGGACGACCTCACTGTGAGACATCTGTGTCGCTCCGAAGGTACGACAATTGGTAAAGCTGAGTAC
>JAPYZT010003978.1:0-25402 GCA_030522965.1 Tryphoninae sp. A BG-2022a | reverse complement strand
AGAGAGAGAGAGAGAGAGAGAGAGAGAGAAAAAGAGATCGTGAGAGGGTGAAAAGCAGAGGGTTGAGCGAGACAGTCACAGGGACATAGTGCTATATACATGGTATATAGTGACTCGCGGAACGCGAGAGCGGTGAGAATAGACGCCTGCCTGCTCCAGATCTGGCTCTTTGTTCTCTTACTCGCGCTCGTTTCTCTCGTCGCGCGCGAAGCGCTTCCTTTTGCCCCTCTCACGCCATTCTCACGTCCCTCGTATTCTCACCCTCGCCACTATCACTCTCCCTCTCGCTCCTTGCAAACCCCTTTGCCACGATCCTTCGCTATTCTCTACCGAAAGATCGCGCCAACCCTCTCTGTGATCTTCCTCACACATATATACGTACCTATATGTATATATATATTCACAGAGGAAGAGGGTGGATTGTGTGTGCGACCGCGATGTCGCCCCTGGCTCGCTCGCACCCTCATACGACATACTACACGCGCCAAATCCATCTATTCCGTACTATATATTATACATTTTTCTTCCCTCTAACTGCCATCGGAATTTAAAGTCTCTGACCGATTTTCTTCTCCTTGCCTTCGCGCCATTGTTTTCTTTTTTTGTTTTTTTTTTCTTCTTCTTGTTTTACTTCCACCGCTCCTTCGCAAACCCTCACTCTCGTTTTATCCTTCATCCCTCACCGACATCTCGCTCGCGAGATCTCGCCGTGTCTTTTTCTCCCGTGATCTTTCCCGAGGATCCCCTATCTACTTCGTCCACGAAGCTTGTTCCTCGATTTCTTTCATTTTTAAAATTTTTTTTATATTCGTTCATCGCCACGCTGGTCGCCACGCGTTTTTACTCCTTTAAAGCTCATTCTTTTCGTCCCCGCGAGAACTCGGCGAACGACAAGACGCTCGTTCTTCATCCCGAATTCTCAATGTTGTGTGCGTATACGTATATAGATAGGCGGGATTTGCGGTACCCGAGGGAAAGATTTAAGAATATAATCTTCGGGGATTATATTTTTCGTCGCCGCCTGTGTCGCTATCATTCACTTCATCCCTCTCTGTCTCTCTTTCCCTCACTCTTCCTCCCCCTTTTCCTCGCTCGTACACTTTTGATACATCGTCGAGGATTAAAAAAAAAGATTACCCACAAGCGCACTTCTTTATATATATTTCTTCCTTTATTTTCTTACGATTGTATTGTGTATTCGAGAGAATAAGGACGGGAGAGATAACACATAGAATAAGGGGTTCCCAAGTTGCGGGAGGGGGAGGTTTAGGAAAAAAGTTGGCAGACACGAATGAATGGCTTTCACCGAGAGAGACATTTTCTCAGGGAAGGCGCACGGATTCTTTGAGAAACTAAGAACATTGGTGGAACGGCAAAGGCGGTATTAGAAGACTAAACAGTTGCCGTGAGTGCAGTGAGAGAGAGAGAGAGAGAGAGAGAGAGAGGGAAAAGACTCGCTTCCAAGTTTTCCGTGATGTGGTACGAGGGAATCCCTTTCACGAAGACGATCTCCGTGTTTGTCTTTCACCGTTCGTGCGTTCACGTCCTGTGTGTGCAATTACGGTCGAAGACACTCAAAGAAAATACATAGAGACAGTTCAGACATACTCGAGAGTCATTTGAATTGCGGATTGCTTTCACGAAAGTACAGAGAAAGAGGAACAGCGAATAATTTGTTTCGTCGAATCGAATATTTCTTGACGAATCAATTAAAAACGAAAATCGATAGTACAAATCGATTTCGACGTTTATTTTCTCTGGATAAAAAATGTAAAATTCCTGGCAGCGCGCGATAACACGTGGAACACGCCGCGCGTTATCAACATCAAAGTTTCATCAACTTTATATCTATATCGGTGTAGATACGATAGTGGCGAGAAGAGGGTGAGCTCTCGCTCGGAGATGGGTGTGAGAGACCGACCAAGAGTTAGCGGTATAAGCCCGGCAACCAATTACCTTGTTGCCGAGATCGTTGAAACCCTAGGGAGGTTGAACGTGGAGAAACAAAGCTTCCAGGTGTATCTGGTATTAGTGGCATACGTACACAGTAACCCCGTATATTTAATACGTATGTAGGCAGCCTCTATCAGCCATCACTGTGCCAACAGAGTCGTAACACCGACCACAGATCTTCCAACGATTAAATTTCACTCGTGTCGCAATCACGAAATACAAATATAAATATATGAAATTTTAAAAACTACGTGATTTTTCTTTTTTGCTGTAACGTTCGTTTTTCGACCGGAGAATCGAGTTCTTGAAATTCTTGAAAAAATTATTTTACGAAACTTTCCAATTTCTACTTTTTTTTTTGCGTGGTTAAAGAGTTTTTAAATTTCATGAGATTCGGTCGATTTCTTAAAAATTCTTCCGATAATTAAATAATTAACTATGAAAGTTGATCGTATGGATAAAAACTTGATGTCTAATCAGTGATAAGCTAAACTATACCCGAACAAAATCGTATCAATTTTAGATCGAATCGATATATCGAGATAGAACGAAGTATCGCGATAAAATAGACGATCGAGTTCGAGAGATTATTACGTCCCGAAGTTTATTCGTAATGTTTCTGTAGTTGAAGTTTGCTCTAATTGACGACGTAGACTGTTCCAACTCGTGTTAACCCCTTTCCGGCAATAAACCCGTAGACAAACTATTTGACTATTTCGATGACTTTGCGAATATCCATGTTACGACGTCGGAGCCGTAACTCATGTACATTATGCGAACTGTTATGTTATATAGAGAGGCAGTCGATCAAACGATTCGTCGTTTCTGCGAGTCTCTCTCAACTCTCCTATACATATATAGTTAAACCCTTTCGTGCTGGCTCCATCGCTATTGTAGTTCATCCATGGTTTGCGTTTTGTTGGCCTTCCTCGACCCTCCTCCTCCTCCTCTTGCCTCATCCTCGCTCATAGGGAGAGATTTCTCCCGAGAGTAAATACGTGTGGTATTAACCCCCAGCTACCCCGAAACCCAATATGGCCGCGGAAACGAAGGAGAGAGAGAGAGAAGGAGACGACGACAGAGGAAGATTCAGGTCACGCGTAATCGGTGTGCTATGCGCGTCGATGAGAAGCTTCTCTGTCTCTGGCCAAATTCGCATCTCTCCGTCTCCGATCTCCTTTATACATAGCTATGGGCTACATCATTTCACAAAGCAAAGGTAAACTCCATCCAATGAAGGATGATGACGACTATAATACCGGGTGGATAGTCTCGATACGTGTACGAATTTGTCCGAGACAAAACACTCGTAAATTCTCCTTAATTAAAAAAAAAAAAAACATCGTTGCACGCTCAACGTGCAGAAAAATCTTGTTAAACGTAAACAATTTTTCATAATTTGTTCGTCGATAAATTGAAAAATTGATTCCCTCATTGATATTTATTGGTATGTATCGGACGAGAAACGAGTGCCGGTCTAATTATTTCTTTGCTTCCATAGCGATATATCGAAACGCGATATTTTTCCACAAAAGCAATATCGGGATAATAAATGTGCTTCTCGCATTATCCCGAGAGACATCGGGAACTCTCGCGACAAATGCTCGCTTGCCTCTTAAATACATCGTTGCTCGCGCGTGTATGTATAAAAGTTCGGACGAATGTAGACTGTACGCTCAGACAGGCGTGACAATTGCGACAGCCTAGATACCCACCCCAGTATCGTTCTCATCAATCTTTCAATTTGCATAATGCAACGCGTACGCGCTCTCGGGTCTCCTTCCTCCCCCCTCCTACCGCACGATATACTCATCGGATTGATTAAAAGTGCAACATTATAGAAACGAAGTGGAATTTTAGAAATAGAAACGCGCATATTTTTTTACCCCTTGTCCCCCACTCCTTTCCCTTCTCCCCATGTAGATACCTACTATCGTCGAACTTCGACAATCCTTAAGGCACTGCCATTAAACGAATTGCCGCGATACACGCGATAACGGGAGATACCATTTTGCGCATGTTTTTTCACGAAATTAAAAACTTCAAAAATAAGAAATAAAAAGCGTTTCTCGTGCGACAAAAAACAAACCGATACGAACAATAATAATAAAATAAAATGTTTTATCACGATTATCAGCTTTACGAGTAAATCCATTTATCGTATTATAGAGAAAAGAAAAAACAAGAAAAATGAAAAGACATAAAAAAGAAAACACTTCGTTTCCTCTCCCACGTGCAAAAATTATAATCGTGAAACACATATCTACTGCAAAGAGCTAATCTGGAATTTGTATTGAAAAAACGAAAGAGCCAATTGTACAACGAAGAGTCATTACGAATCTCATAATTTAATACCACCCTCTCCCCTCCCACCTCATTGCCCCGTATTAATTATTTCTCCCTCCACGTTGTATGCAGTCTCATTATAAAATCGATAATACGCGTAAATGAATAAAAAAAACGAACTAAAAAGAAAGAGAGAAAAAACAATCGCTACGTTTCCAGCGCAGCGAGTGAAGATCCGATTATCCCGCAGCGATCAGTCGTCGCGCTTTCGATTCACGTTTCGATCGATTTATGTCTAACCTTTACAGCGGCCCGCGGTGTATCGCGGTTCGGTTTTGTCGTTATAAATATATATATATATATATATATTCTCGACCATGCTGGATAGTTCATTGGAAAATTGGGTTTCCGTTAGGTTACTGCGTCGTCGTCGGTTCTCGATGAACGCGGTTGTATCAGCACTATATACAGTAAAGGGTGCAGAGTGCATATACAACGACGGAACAGAGAGTTCTCGCGTTCGTGAAAATTCGTTCTAGCTGAACCGAGGTGTCTGTATATACATATATAGATATATATCTATATATATATATAGATATATATAGATATATATCTATATATATGAAACTCGTTGGATACAGGGGTAGTTGTAGCTCTCTCGCTGCTGCTGTTACGGTTGCGCGTGTTATATAGCATAAAGGTAACTTATATATTTCGCAACTTGCTGCCATCACTTGCATGCAGAAGCGTCTTCGGTTCCCCGGGGAAAGTCCTCCATCTCTGTTTCTATCTCGCTCTCTCTCTCTCTCTCACTGTCACACACACACACACATACAGGCTTTATATACTCGAGCGATTTTCACAATTTGGTATCGACACTACAATGTACCTACTCTTTCTCTCCCTTACTCTCGCACACGCGAATCTCACGGTGCACGCGGTTAAATTTTTCCTCGAAACAAGCACGATGTATTCCCTCTTTCTCTGCCTCCGTTTTTGTACGTTGGGTACATGTACCACGCACACTCGCGGGAAGCGACATTAAAGATCGATTCTCGCGGTACCACGAACGCGAAACGAACGATACGAAGAGAGAGGGTGAGTGTGTGTGTGTGTAAGAGAGAGAGAGAGAGAGAGAGTGAGAGAGAGAGAGGAGACGATGAAAAGCACCGACGAAACCAACAGCGGCTCGATCGATCGAGCCGGTCTATATTGGCAGTACACCCCATGTGCGTTGTACACCCGATATTCGATACGCCCCCCTGCCCCCTCCCCATCATCCCTCGACCAGACATGTATACATATACACCCCTTTTTCAACTTTTGCCGCTTTATTCGCTCGAGTTTCTCTCTTCCTCTCTCCCTCGCTCATACCATCTCCCCCCCCCCCCCCCTCCCCTAACCAAATGACCTTTCTCTCTTTATCTCCAGTTTTCCGGTGAAAAATGTTTCGTTTGACCCGTAAAGTGAAACATTCACCGGAAAAATCTCTCCATCATCGATAGCTCGCGAAATACCAAACGAGTCATAATCAATGGCGCGAAACACGCGAATTATATCGGCGAGAGACCTTTGTGCGGAAGTACGGAATCAACAGGTAACGTGATCGAGAGGTAACGGGGGAACGATGATGTTTACGTATCTAACGTATGAATATAAGAACGGTTGGAAGAAATTCGCGAAGGAAATTTGATTGTTTTCTTTTATCGATGTTTCGAGAAACAAGAACGATATCGAAATTTTCGAATCTTACCGCGAACTGAATGTTTTATTCAATAGTTTGTTCGGGGAAAGATGGATCGTGAAAGAAATCAAATTTGGTCGCAAAGGGCTGAAAAATTTATCGACGAGGTGTACGAGGGCGTTGTGAATATTTGATGTCTCGAGTCTCGTTCGAAATTGAACTTTGCCTAGGTTTTCTAGCCTCATTAATAAAACGACATTGGCTTTGTCGGATCGAAATCAAATATGCGAAAGATTTTGATCAACCGTTGGCATTTGTGGTTCGCCGAATTGTTCGTTTCTCATGTTTCATGACGATAATTTTGCTCGAGAATCTAAATTCAAAATGGTGTGTGACGTCGAAACGGAAGCGAACGAGCGAGTTTGAATTATCAATCGTTATCCTACTGTGCGATCGAGCCGAATTATTAAAGCCTCGTAAAGGATATCTTCGAATATTCCGCTAGGACGAAACGCTTCGAGAGCTTCTCGGAATAAAAGATTTGGAAAGGTGGGCCGTTAACAAAATGTTATGAATAATTTTTTACGTGCTTTGTCGTAACAACGAGATTCGCCTCGTATTTTTCTATTTTTATACGAAATATATAATAGCACACGTCAATGTTGCACAACCGTACGACGTACGATAGACGCGAAACTCGATACATTCACGGATGTTGTGCAGACAAATCGTAGAGTGGCGCGTCGTTAAAAAGTTTTCGTTCTCAGCTAGGTCGTTTGCTTCCGAGAGCTACTAACGTAAGTCTGCTTTTTAGACTTTTTTTATCATCGCACAAAAGCGCTCGAAGACACGTCGAACCGGGTGAATCTTAACGAAGGTGCACTTCGTCCATCTATCGCGTTTCGTGTGCATTAAAATATTTATACGTCGATCGTATAATACCGTGAGCCAATTACTTCCAAATCTGGATAAAACCTCTCGCAAATTCTCGTAAAATCTAATCCACGTACGTTGATCCTCGAAGGAATCGCTGTTAAATATTTCGAGTCGATGGTCGTGTTTGAATTATCAAAAATCAGTTTTTACAATAAGATTTTTTGGAAAATTGACATTTCTATATCAGCAAGGTCATGCAAGGCTGAATGCAATCGTTTACAAAGTTCAGAAATATTCGAAAACGCGTGGGAATGAAAAAGTTTGTAAGTTGCTCGCACTCCCCGTTAGATGGCAGCAGTGGTCACGTCTCTGACGGAATTTTGTCCTCTCTCGCGAGTTCTAGCAAAATTTAATTCCACGCACGATAGTGCCCGGGGCAATCGTTGTTAAAAATTTGGAGCCGATAGTCGCGTTTGAATTTTCAAAAATCATTTTTTCTAATGACATTTTTTAGAAAATTGAAATTTCTATATCAGCAATGTCATGCAAGGATAGATGAAATTTTTTACAAAGTTCACAAGTATTCGAAAACTCGTGGTAATGAAAAGGATTTTAAGTTGTTCGCACTCGCCGTTAGATGGCAGCACCGGTCACGTCTTTGATAAAATTTCATCTTCCCCCGCAAATTTGTCAGTTCCACGTGAGTTTTTTAAACGGCAAAACGTTTATTCGTTATGCGAATATAAATTTGATAGTAAATTAGTGTATATCATATATATATATATATATATATAACCGATATAAGGGAGTTATATATTTATAATATAGGCGTCTACCCGATCGACAAAGCGAATCATCAAAGGTACATAAATCCGGTACAATCCCGTTCTCAAATATTGATGAAAATATATATATATAAATTCTGTGAACATTTATACGCGACAGTCGATATTGAGCGTACCTCTCTCTCTCTCTCTCTCTCTCTCTCTCTCTTCTTCTATCTCTCTTTTTGCCCCACACTTCGCGCGCTAAAAATAGTGAGAGCTTTGAAAAATGGATCATGGCGGAGTGGATTAAGCTTTGCTATATATCGCGGTATAAGCCGTCTCCATGCGAAGCATTGAAATGTGCATTAGTCCACGCATCCACGGTTATCAATAATAGAACAATTTATTATGGGATAATCGTAAACGATTCATGATTTCGATCAAACATACGAATTTCTAGCTTTATATCCCTGTAGGTACTAACGAGTTCGAGCCGTTATAACTGTCAAAGTACCAACGATATTGCGAAAAAAAAAGAAAGGAAAGAAAAAAAAGAGAACGTAGCTCGCCCGACGAACAAGACAGAGGGCGAGAAGAATTGTAAAATTCTAAAAAGTGAAGGATTCGTTATTAAAAGCTTCGACGGCAAAAGTCTCGAGTGAATTCATCCGTTTTTTTGTCTTTTTTTTTTGGTCCGCGAATCTCGTCGTTTTCGTGGAAAACCGTCGCGCGGGATAGCGCGCCGTCTCGTCGGCTTCAACGTAGCTCAAAAGTGGAACGCGAACGAGGAGGAAAAAAATAGTCCGAACGAGAGGGCGAAGCAGAATGGGAGGAAAAAGTAAGAGCCGGAGAGAAATATGCAGTCTCGAGAGTCCTCGGAGTCTAATTTTCTCGGTTAAAGAAGAAGGGAGGGGTAGGAGGTAATACAGAGAGAAGGAGAGGAAAAAAAGAGGGCCGAGTCCTTACGTCCTAAAACGCAGTCAGCCGAGGAAGCGACGCTTGAGAAAGAAAAAGAAAATGCGAGAATGGAAACTGTGCGCTGTATTTTTTGGTTTTTCTTTTTGTCTTTTTCGTATTTTTTTTCTTTTTTTTTTCTTTCTTTTTTTTCTTTTTCGAGGTCGAGTACCACAGAGGGCGCGGCGAAGCCTCTGGTCCAGCTCTATACACGTGATGTCGACGAAACGAGAGAACCTACGGAAAAACCCTCGGCAATCTCCTTCCCTCATGGGAGAACACGAGAACGACGAGGGAGGAAGTTCTTCTGGTCGATCGAGATTTCTCTTCCTCTTCTTCCCTAGATTTTCTTCATCACGGAAAAATACTTCCGGTATCCGGGAGAACGAAGGCATGTACCATTACTTGGAGGATCGTGCGAAAAAAAGAAAAATCTCATCGACCAACGACGAGCTTCGTTTCCATTATGTAACACAAATAATTCATTCTCTTTAACATACAACGATTCGGCCTTGATGGATCGGCTCGAACGATAGAAGATGGAGATTCAACGACGTCAAAAGACAAAGCCTCCTGAATTATTGAGAGAAAAAAAAAGTAGCACGGAAATAAATTTTAAGACCATACTTTCCGTGTTCGTTTGCTGCGAGACTCGAGCCCGGTGCAACGAATTGGGTCATCGTCTTTCCTCAGGATATACATGTGTGTATATATATATATATATATATATACATATGAGGGAACGAGACGATGAGACATCTCCCGATGTCGCCTATATGGCTTCTTGTCTCCACAGCAGAGCCGGGCCAAAGTATCTAAGCGAAAAGGGGATGACAGCGGTGTGGAGAGGAGGAAAGGGTTGCAGAGGCGAGAGGCGATGGCATTCCACTGGCAGAGGAGATGCCACCGAGAGAAGAAACGCCCTGGCACGACGTTGCTTATATATACACACGTATATGGGTCGTTCCACGCATTTCGACCATCCACGAAAAAACTATCTCGAAATTTAAACAAATTTTACACGAAACACGTCGAGTCTTAGGATTCGACTTTAAACCCACGAAAATATAAATTTATATTTTATACAATTTTGTATCGAACGATTCCATCACGTGAAATTATTGATTGCAGGACAAATCAAGGAAATCAAGGATTTTGGGATTCGAATTGGAATGTTGCTTTTTTTTAGGAATTTTTAGAATTAAAGGAAAATTTTGAACATCGAAAAAAAAGTATCTCGAAATTTCGCGAATTTTTGCACGAACGTAAACACCTCGAGTGTCATGATTCGACTTTAAACATGCGAAAATATAAATTTATATTTTATACGATTTTATATCGAACTAATCTATCACGTGAAATTATCGATCACAGGAAAAATCCATGAAATCAAAGATTTTGTGATTCTAATTGGAATGCTGCTTTTGTTGATTAGAAATTTCCAGAATTAAAAGTAAATTCATATTATATATCATTATTTCCGGTGGCGGAAGTGACTGGAATGCCTCATGTATACACAATTTCTCTTGTGTATAGCGAAAACTCGGCCTCCCCCTTTGCCCCCTCCTCTTTTCGTACCTTTTCCAACACCTTCGTCTTACTCTCGCGCTACATTCCTACACCGCTCTCCTCTACTCTTACGTGTTTCAACCGTATCAACGTCCTGTTTGCGCGACACTCGCATCCGCAACAACACTCCACCCTATATAACGTACACAGAGCAAACCACACAAACTACGTACTCGTATAAAACGCGAACCATACACGTATATATCGCTCTCTAGATCGCGTACAACCAGCAGCGGCATCAGCAGTATAAAAAGCCGGCGTTGTGCAGCGCACAAAGGCTTCTTACTTCCGTTATGTCGCCAGTTTTTTTTGTGCTTCCTTCTCACCACCACGTATGTCTGTGTCGAGCTCGGAAAAAAGAGAAGAATGCGCGATACAGAGGGAGTGAAAGAGAGAACGAGATAAAAAGATAGAACAAGAATGAGAGAGAGAGAGAGAGAGAGAGAGAGAGAGAGTGAGAGAGAGGAAGGAAAAAAGTACATAACGCGGTCTGAAGATTCGCTGCAATTGCACCGACGTGTCAACCATGCCAAAGTTTCGCGACGTTCATTCGATTGCGAAAGAAGAAAACCCGTGATAAATATCACATCTCACCGGAAAACCGAAAGATTGTTTGTCCGACAAAATTCTCGTTTCTTTCATTCCCGTTGCAAAGAAACAATAATTATCCGTACTTCGTACGAAATAACGAATCGCCATTTTTCTTTTTTTTTTTTTTTAAATAACAATCGTTTCGAACATTTCGTTAAGATTTTTTCTCAAACTTTTGGCCAAATTAAGTTAATCCGTGTGTAAGAATAAATAATGCATGAAACTACCTGCCCTCAATTATCTCAAGATCCTTTTAATTCCGTTGCAGCATCCGTAAGGGTAGTTTTTTCAGATTACTCATATATATATATATACACACACTCGTACACTTGTAGGTATATATACTCGTATATATATGTGTGTGCACGTGTAATGCAGCGATACGAAATCATCCTCGGCTATACGTACATCGTGGTTTTAATGCTTTTCGTTAATCTCCCACAGTTATATTCCAGGAGATCCTTGGGACATACGGAGATACGGATAACCTCGCAGTTATATGTAACACGAGACCGAAAGCGAACAAGAAGAATTTTCGCCACGGATCAAAATACCCGCACGGTCGTTAAACTCGCCGGATAAAATTGTCGCGAAAACGGGAATCGATCGTTCGGACGAGTTGCGTCCCGTCTTTCTAGCCAATTGTCCAAATGTGTGTGGAGTAAAAAGAAAGAAAGTAAAAAATTAAAAAAGAAAGAAAAGAAAACATTTCAACGACGGGAATGAAGCGAGACAAAAAGCGAGACTGTGGCGTTAATTGAAGCGCCTCCGTGACCGTATGGTATCGCGCGAGCCAGGCTTTTAACAGGGGTCTCTCGCTCTCGCGACTTGCTTCCCGGTAAACGAATCGTCCTTATTTAGTTTATAGTTCATACTGCCCCGGCGCCGTGCGGCAGCATAGAAATTAGGCAGCTGCCGCTTTTTGGCCGCTGCTGGTCGGACAAACGCGTCGTCGGCGTGACCAATTTATGTTTATATATATATATATATATATATATATAAACATATATTTCAGTGTATAAACGGGTACGTACATATACCGGTCAGTACGAGGGTCAGGGACGACGTCATCGAGACGTCATTTTAGGGGCCAAGTAAAAAGAAAAGAAATGGCAGACACGTCCGAGGGTCACAGGACCCATTGAATTCGATCGACCTTCGCGAACGAAATAGATCCGTCGTGACTACAAAGATAACCATGAATTACTAAATATATCCGTGATCGAGCAGTTTTTTTTTTTTTTTAACTCGAGAGTCCTCGTTATCGCGTATAATTTTAAGGCTATTCACATTCTTTTCTTTTTCTCGAGCATGCACACACATAGAGATGATTAGACACAAACACACAAAGAACGAACAAACTAAATAAAGAAGAGGAAAAGAGGGATGAAAGAAATGAGAGGGAGAGGATAAGAGGAACAAAAGTTGGTAGGATGATGAGCGTCGCTCCAAACTAGACCGAACGAGGATTTGCCTCGCTCGGAAAATGCGGGTAGGTTTTCACCATGATCCGCCTTTAGTCGCGAGGAGGAAACTGGAGGAAGAAAAAACTGGATCACGTCCCGTAAATATGCAGTTAATTTGACTAATCCTTATCCGCGTTTCTTCCTCTTCCTCTCTTTCTTTCGGGGCAAGAGATCACGAGTTGATGTACACGTGTATATTCGACGGGAATATCCAAATGAGATGCATCGCTGCATTGCAATGTGTTTCATCCACGAAGCTTAGATGTGCAATTTTTTTGAATTTTTTTCTGTTTTTTAAAAATCACTGCTGTCGTATGTTTCAGGAGATATGTCACTCGTACCATCCGGAAAATCATAGTCATTCGTATGATATCTAACAGTTGATAAGGGAAAATTGTGAACTTTAACGTTTTCTCGACATTTGACTTATAAATTGTCATGTTTCATATAAATAACTATTATATTCGCGTTCTACGAGAAATTTTCGATAAAAATATCTTTTATAAAAACGATTCCTTTGAAATAGTATTTTCAATTTTTTTTCCAGACTTTTCGTTTTTTCTTGATAATCGATCCCTAAGATTTTCATCGAAAATTCCCCGTACAAAACAGAGTAATTCCTTTGATATTTAGCGATCAATAAGCGAAAAATACAATATAGAAATTGACAACACCTGTAAACCTGGGTCAAGGTTGCACGCCTTTGTCCTCAAAGCAAAAACTTCAAAATACTAAATAGAAACAAGATTTAACAAAAAATGAGAAAAAAAACCATGACCTCGATATTTTGTTATCCCTCCCCGCGATTCGCGCGATCTTTTATCGTTCTCCATTCATCTTTCCGGATGAATAACAAGATTGACGTTAAATCCGAATTTGCGTCAAATTTACGAAAGATGTCTGGTTCGCTCCCTCTCAAGCGTCAACCCTGTTAGTTCTAGCCTCATATAACTGTATTTATCTAATATGTATATAGTGGCAAAGGTCCGGGTCTAGGCTGCGTGTGGTGGTTGGAAAGCGCACGCGCTCTCTGATCCCCGAGAGTTTCCCCATCGCACGAAACTCCCCCGGTGCTGGCTAGCCTGCTCTCTACAACGACTACGCCACTAGAGACACCAACACGTATATACGTGAATATATCCAGACAAGCTTTTATGCGCCCAACACTAAGAAATGGAGTACCAACACCATCGAAGTTAGTTCGAAGCTCGTGTTGCCTCTACCACCAGAATGGCCAGTGCGTGTCTCGCTCCCTCGTTCGCCCTATATCTCTCGATCCTCTCTCTCTCTCTCTCTCTCTCTCTCTCTTTCACCCCATGTATCCCTCGGTTGGTGGGTGTGCGGCGATAGCGCGGAAGGAGTGGCGCCATTTGCTGGCTCTCCGGGTGCCATCGGGACACCCAGCACCAGCGCGCGGCAAACGAGCACAAGCCGAAGAACTCGCGCGGGTCGAGACCAAAGGCATAGTCGAAACGAGTCGCGGAGGCCAGTAGTCGAACAGCGCCAGTGCGCGCCTCTCCGCACGCACGAGCACTCCGATAATAAAACGAAATTTTACTCGTGACAAACGTCACATTTCTTGTCACGCGTGTCAACGCCGAGAATCTTAAAGATCGAATCGCTAATTCGTCTCTGTCAATTACAGGAACGTACGATATTTTTGATAAATCGTTTCGACGATGACGATGACAATGATCGTTGATAAACAATAAAAACAACAAAAAACAAACAAACGCAACTAATAATAGAATCGGGGATTTAAACTGTCGGGAGAGATAAGAGATAAAAACTAATCGGAGAATAAACGAACTGCAAACGTCAAAGTGATAAGAAGAATTGATAATAGTCGAAGTGACAGTAAAGATCGCGCGCTTTTTTTTACGTTAAAAACGATCGCCCGTAATTACGGGAGGTTTCGATACGAGATTTTTCGTACGTAAGTCAAAGACACGGGGGTGCATTGTACTTCGTACAGTAACTGGTGAAAGGGGGTGTTTTTGATCGATGACGCAAAGCCGTCACCGTTTCTCGATGGCGTTCTAATAGCGAGGAGATTATCAGAGCTGCTCTCGGGGCTGGATAATTTGGTGATAAACGGAACCATCGGACCGGGGGTGGAGTTGATATACGAGAAAGTGGCTGGAGCGAGGGAGATAAACCTATATACATATCTACGGATAAAAGAGGGAAAGAGCAAGAGGGAGAAGAGAGAACGGTAGTGAAAAGAGCGAGAAGTGTGAGTGTGCAGTAGTCGTCCCATAGAGGTGTGCGGCGGTTTGCAGCACGCCAGTGCATTCACACACAGTGCAACCGTGCACCCGGAGGGTGTGGAAGGCAGGAAGTGGAAAGGTGGGACTGCGGAACTATCGACGAACTTTCGGTGAATTTGCGCTCTCTCTCTCTCCCTCTATTCCTCTCTTTCTCTCTCTCTCTCTCTCTCTCTCTCTCTCTCACACACACACACACACACTCTTTCTATATACATAGATATCATTCTCTCTTTCTCTCCCTCCTTTTCTCTCTCGTCCTCGCTCGCTATTTTTTTCTCCGATAAAGCCCGCCGTTTGTGAGAGACAATCGAGGGGTGTGGGAGTGTGCGGACACGCGTGTGTCTCTCTATGTGTGTGTCTGTGTGTGTGTGAAGTTGCGACTTTTCGAGTGTCGTGTTTTGTGCATATGTACGTGTGTACGAAGAGCGTTTGAAAGAGACTGTCGTTTTTTTTTTTTCGTTGCCTGACTCTACCATTGTTGGATACAGCGTATAAATAACTGTCGCGCAACACCATTGTACTCGAATACGTGTTCGCGTCAGTGATACTCAAAATTCTCGACGAGGTTGTCCGGGGGTGCCCACGTGCAAGCATCATCCCCGCAGGGATCATCGCGAGCTCTCAGCATGGATTGGCCCCGGAGGATAAGCCACGTAGGCTTACTCGTCGTTCTCACGATTGCCGGTAAGAGACTCGAATCGTAGTAGTTAAAACCACGAATGGTCAGACATTAATGCGATTTAACGAGGTGGCAAAAAGATTTTCGAGCTTTTCGAAATCTCGCGATACGTGTTATCAGGGATCGTAATCTTTACAATTCTCTTATCACTGTCGTTTTTAATCATTCGCTATTCCGCGATTTAAGAATCGTTAGAAAAAAAAACAAATATTAAAATAGAAAAAAACACAATCAACGGAAATAATGAATTATCAAAATTGCTGGGATAATTAATTTTTTAATCGATACTTCACGAGCCTATAAACACGTATCTTTATCTATCTCACTTTATCAAGATACATATACGCTTAAAAATAGACTTCTTAATTTATTAACCTCCCTCGGCTTACTGCAAAATACGTAATTATGATAACGAAATGAGAGAAGGAAGAGGAAAATTAAAGATTGTCGTAAAATCGCGACGGTACGGTAAGACACATAACGCTATATCGCACGTCAGGAAAAGAGCAAAAGTTGAGTGCTAAATGTAATAGAGTAATGGGAACATGAAACATTCGCAGAACCTCGGCGAGCCCTGCGTGACTCTCCTTTGCTAACTCATCCACGACTGTTTAATGACTTGAAAAAATACACACAGAAGCTTACGATATAATAAAAAAAAAGGGAAATGATAATGATAGCTTAGTAGGACGTGTGTACTTATCAAGATTTATCAAGATTTACATTGCCACACGAATATACATTCTGCTTTACGAAGTACTTTGCTTTCGTTTCTTTTTTTTCCATGCAATACCCAAACCCACTGACAGACGTTATGGCGAATCGTTCATAGCGATACTTCGTTCCCATGACGATTTTACTATTTAATCCGATGAACCCTTGCATTCGCGCAAGGGTTCGTCGCAACTATCGACGATATTTTTCCCCCAATGTACACAGTTTTTCCCAACCGTCGTATAAAACGTCGTACGATCTCGCGGTATATAAGTCGTAAAAAACAAAACAGAAAAATGGAAAAAAATTGCGTGAATTTTCAATACGTCCTTATAAATCTATCGAGACGTTTTATCGACGAAGAGTCGCGATGGTAAGGTTTTTATACGTATATTACATCTCGCGTTACGTTGCTTTCTTACGGCGTATTCTTGTCGTTCGGATATCGAGAAGTATTATCAGTGTGTGGGTGGAACGGGAACGAGACAGTAGCGGGGTTGTGGGGAGGGTAAGAGAGAAGTGAGGGAAGGAGGGGGTGGATATAGACAGACTATCAGAGGCCGGTGAGCCAGTAGCGAGCGCAACAAAAATTACGGGAAAACTTTGCGATATAGCACACATATACACATCTATATATATATATACGTGCATACGAATATATATATATATATATATATCTTCGTATGTACATATGAGGAAAAAAAATCACTTTATCGATTCCCATTTCCCTGCACTCCCTTGTTCTGGTCGCACAACTATATGCACCAAGAAAGGAAAAAGCTTCGCTCGTATATTCTCATGCTATGATATATATAAAATATGATAGCGAGGAAGCAGGGGGTTGCTCGTAAAGGTTGAATGGAGGGAAATCGGAAGATCCAATAACGCTTTGCTAACGCGAGGAAGCAAAGATCAGATTTTTATAATGTTATTTTTGTTACGGATTGTTTCATTTTTCGAATTTATTTTAACGTCTCTTTTGGCTGAATCATTTTTCTCGGAACTGTGGACAATACGGGATGTTCCGAGCAGAATCCTTTGGCAATTTTGTTTTGTTTGTACTGTATGTAGTTTTGCTGGTTTTTTTTTCTTTTTCAACTTGCTCGAACGGATTTAAGAAAATGTGAGGAAAGACCGCGACGATGAATCGCGCGAATTACTTCGCGAAAGTTTTGGTTAATCTACGGTATAGGATCATTATCGCGATGCTTCGAGTTGGCAGCTCGTATTTTACGATTATAGAACCGAGAGGAGCGATGTTATTTCGGGATTTTGCGAATGGATTGATGAGGATTGTTCCTGATTTTGATAAGCGATATATAATTTATTTTATTTATAATTATATTGTAACTTATGTTATTTATAATTATGTTATTATATAATAATTTATATAATAATATGAGAATATAATTTATATTATTTATAATTATATTATTACAATTTACATAATAATATAAGAATATAATTTATATTATTTGTAATTATATTATTATAATTTACTTAACAATATGAGAATATAATTTATATTATTTATAACTATATTATTACAATTTACATAATAATATAAGAATATAATTTATATTATATATATTTATATTATTATAATTTATATGCTTATATAATATATATAATTTATATATATATAATATGAAATCAAGGGGTATACTTATGAGAGGACGAGACAGGTGTAGAGACGAAGGGATGAAAAACTCCCAAAGTAAACAAAAGATTCGAGACGCTGTGACGCACGAGCAACCTCGAGGATTTTCACGCAGACGTTAACCGTAAGATCATTACAACGATTGCATACCCCGAAAAGTCCTTTGATATACACAGAGATTTCACAGCGAGCGAACAAAGGGAGAGCTTTTTCGCACACGCACGAACGATCAGCTGTTGTAGAAAGGAAAGTCGATAATGCCTCTGCTCTTTACTGTCGTGCTTCGTCAGTATTTTAGCGTCTCGTTGAGATTTCATACCCCACTGATCCAGTTTCGTTCGTCGAGGGACGCGACGAAAAACCGCGACGTCACGACGCACGAATCGCTCCGAGAACCTTTCGACGAATCTACGATTAACAATCGTTACCGCATGACGCGAGTCTTCCACAAGCTCGTATCATCGAGCTTCGGGTAACATGCGCAACGCTCGGAGAATTGATCACGATGGTGCTAACGTGATGTGATTGAGAAATGGGCGTATATGTCAGGCAAGAGGATGCGCTTTCGTTGCGCGCGTATATATAGTCGATGCGATTAAATATCGCGTACGATGCGATAACGATATCGTGAAAAATGTCACGCTCGTATCGCATATTCCTACGGGACAAATGACGCCCATACAGGGTAGATGAGATTCCTTTTTTTATTATTTATGAAACCAAAAAGAAAAACAAAACGAAAAATATGTTCGGAACAATAAATGCAATTAGAGAACACAATTTACGCCGAGCTTGCAGCTATGTCGCGATTCTTTTGGAAGAACAATTATTTCCTTTGATACCCGAGAGTATTTTACGATTTTTCTAGCGGTTTAAAATCGAGTATGTACGATGTAATTGACGAGGGAATCAACCCCTTTTTTTTTTACAAAGATGCGACGATCATCACGAGCTTTGAAACGTGCGTGAGTGGTGCGTGCAAAGAGACAGTAAGAGAGAACAAGAGAGAGAGAGAGCAGGGGAGTAACCCCTTGGAACACGAGAGATGAGAGAGATTGCTCACACGCGCGAAGTACTCGAGTGAAAAATTAGCGTACAACCAAAGGTATATATGTACGAGTAGATGTAACGCCAGTAGAAGCAGCGACAACGACCACTCTCCAATCGAGTTCCCTGTACAAATGCTGTAGGTGGATCGCATGGAGAGTGAAAAATTAACCGACGTATATGGAAGATCGAGGACGAGCGAAACGCACATAATGCCTCGCCATCTCGAATAAAGAAAACAGAGCGAGAGAGAGAAATGAAAAAAAAAATAAATAAATAAAACAAAAATGAAAAATAGGAAAGAAAGAGAACGACGGATAAAATAGCGTCTGAATTATTACCGTCGATCATGTGGAATAATCAGATTTTCTTTATCCAAGTCCCAGGCCGATACAGTTCGCTGCTATATGAAACGACGATAATAAATAAAGGACGAGACACTGTAGGAATAAAGCGATATCAATAAATAACGACGAATAAATGAAATTTCTTGCTTCGTGACGACAAAAACAATCGTCTTAAAAATTAAACCTAAAACGTTGATAAAATTTACGACAATTGGTAAGATAAGTAGGAACATTGTGTTCAAATATTTTCCCTGATGCAATTACACAGCGAGGAAAGCGCGCGCTTGCGAGAAAAAAAAAGGTTGGATAAAGTAATGAAAAAAAAAAGTAAATAAATAAATTATATACCCGCGAGCCTGGACTCTCGTTGAGCTTGTGCATTATTATACTAATTTGAATAACGAGTGAGAGGGTCGATGGAAGGAGTTAACGTTGATGTATTATAACGTCTGTGGAGCTAGAGAGAGAGAGAGAGAGAGAGAACGAGAGATAGAGATAGAGAGGGGTTGGTTGTGTGTTGGTAGAAGAGATAGAGACAGAGAGATCGGCGAAGTTGCGGTAAGTGCATATACGCGACATCTACATGCGACATACATATACATAATGCCCTTACCACGCTAAACCAGGTCCGACAGTGGGTTTGCCATATAGCTCGGGGGTAAGCGCCCCTACAAATTTACCCGGGACGTCATGCGGTCACGTAGCGCCCGGCAAGGGTGGAACAGAGAGAGAGAGAGAGGGAGAAGGGAGAGGGAACAAGAGGGAGGGAGAGAAAGAGAGAGAGAGTAGCGCGAGGTTGGTACTCCGCGGTAAACGTAAACGGAACGGGCAAACGTCGTAAACCAACGAGTCGAAAGAGCAAACACACGTCGAGTGTACCGAGAAATGTACCATGTATCGTGTATATAGTTTCTAATACGTACCACGGGTTAGAACCCCCCGTGTACCACGGCCGCCGCACTTTCGTACATTTCCTCTATAATATCGAATGGGCGCACTCGTAGTATCTACGTTACTTCCATGGCAAACCGGTGTCAGCCATATTTCGTATATTCACACGCAAATTGACATTACTCGCGATACTCGATCGAAAGCTTCGAATTTGACACACGAGGAAATTGGAGATTTGATGTTTCCACGATTTCGCATCAAATTTCGCGTACGACCGAGGAACAAGAACGACTCGATATTGTCACGTCGTTTCGTGTTATACGTTCTCGTACGAATATCATCGTACAAAATTACCATTTTTATGACGACGAAACTCGCACTTTTGCTCACCAGTCATTTCTTCCCGTACGAGAAAGCGGTTTGCAAAATTGTTACCAATAAAAATCCTCGTGTCGGAAAGCCCGTATTCATCGTTTTTATTATTTCATCGCTCGTTCGTAAGATTGTATTCGTAGAAATTTTCATAAAACAATAGTCATTGAGCTTCTATCTCAACCGATTTTTGACTTGAAACATTTTAAGTATCTAGAATATATCTAGAAATAAAAATATTCATAAAATAGAAGCTTCTCCCCTGCGCGTGGAAACGCGAAACACACTTTCGTATAAAGTGCAGGCGATCGTCGGTAACGACTACGAAAAAGTTGCAAAAACTTTACCGAGGAGATAGTTAAGAAAGGAGAGGGGGGGATGGGGCCACTTTCGAGGTCCTTTCGTGCATAATCGCATAATCATGCACCATTGCTCCAAAGAAAAGAAATAAAAGAACAACAAGAAAAAAGAAGGAGCGAAGAAAAAGAAACGAAAGAAGAAACAAGAATACTTCCAGAATCACAACAAAAAAAGAAAAGAAGAAATAAAAGAAACAAAAACAAAAATGCGACTCGGTACGGCGAAAATGTGGGAAACAAAACCCGTGGAACAGTGTCGAAGAATGCGTTCGCGAGCGGTTTGTCGAGAGTTTCCAACGCTCCTGGACGATGTAAATGCAATTATGAGAATAGACCGTTGCAATTAAATGCTCATATTGCGAAACGAATGGTTTTACCGAGAGAAATATGTCTGGGAGTATAATGCCGAGGGTAAGAGTACGTATGTATGACTTCGTGTGACATTACGGCTGTATACGAGTGCCATACAACTAATTGCGAGAGAATAAGCCGGAGGGGAATCCAGATGTAATCGTCACAAAGTATAGCGCAGTAATAGAGCAGTGTCTCACCGGTTCACCGTGGAAAGCCTCCCTCTCTTCACCCTACTTACGTCCCTTTTTCGAATTCACCTACGAGGAAAATGTGGGGCAGGCGTATCGTACGATACGAAAACGCGAGAGAACGAGCGAGAGACAGGGAGTGAGCGAACGAGGGAGTAGACGGAGAGAGGGAGATTGGAGAGGAGCTTTTCCCTTTCCCAGTGAGCTTCTCTCGTACGACCTCTCTTATTTTTTCGCTCGCTTCTTTTTTTCTTTTACTCCCTTTCTCCCTGTCCCAACCTACCAGCATTCCCTCTCTCTACCTCTTTCTGGCACTCTGATAAAGCTGCTCCGGGCTATAACGCGTCGTATACTGAAAAAATAAAACCATCATCTCCCTTGGGAGCACACACGGGGAGACGCTTCGTCGACGAGTTCGTCGTCGTACTACGTACCTACCTATATAAACTTCGGTGTGAGTACATACTAGTATCGGTATAGAGAACCAGAGAGCAAGATGGGAAACGACGAGGATGGTCCAGACTTTTCTCCTCTGTGAACCGTACGCGTATGAACAGATATACACATACGTCCTTGTAGTAGATTTTCATCTCTCTCTCTCTCTCTCTCTCGCTCCCTCTCTCTTTCTCTCTGTCTCTCTCTCTCTCTCTCTCTCTCTCTCTCTGTATCCCGAGGGTGCTCGTCCCGCACGTAAAAATGTACTTCCGCATATTACGCCGTTATAATACGCGGGAAGAAAAATTCTACGGCAGAGTACCGCGCAACCCCTTTGCCCCTGTGGATAAAGCGCAATATAAAATATACATCGTAGAATACTATAGTGTACATCGTTGCTATGTACGTTCCTGGTGACGGGCTATATAAACCATAGAGTAAATTTACGCGCAATAATATTCGTCACGTGTGTCGGTACACGTACGTCGCACGTATACGTTAAACGTTATATATGTATATTAATACAACCCTCTTCTTCCCTGGGTTTCTCGCTAGCAACTAGCAGTCCTTTTTTTCCTCAAGCTCTTGCCGGTAATTCAAATATTTAACGAAGAAAATAAAGTTATCCCGCTGTATCCCTCTATGTACGTATGTAGCTATTAACCCAAGCCCCCTGCCCTTTCTCTCTCTTCCTCTCTCTGTTTCTCCTCGCCTCTCTCTCTCTCTCTTCTCTCTCGTGCGTTCTAGCAGTACAAACTAAAACCTACTCGCGCACTGCTCTCGCCTATATACGCGAAGCACGCTTCGGTCTATCGCAGCGAAATGTGCTCCAGAGACTAAAGTCCTGGGCGATATAAAGGTTGAGGCGAAGGGGTTGGAAAGAAGAAGAAGAAAAAAAAACAATTATTGTATAATGAACAAAAAAAAAAAAGCGCCACGGTTCTACGCGCAGATGGGGGCTTGAGAGGCTTATTTATTCATTCTTCGACTGTTGTAAAGTTTTGGCTCGGGCTAATTGCATTATGCATTGCACGTTGTGTTATATGCATACTCGATGCTTGAGAATCTTTTTAATTTTTTATTTTCATTCTTTCTCCTGATTTTTTCTTTTTTTTTTTTCTTTCTTGTTAAACACGAGTCTGGCTTTCAGCCGTTGGAAATAACGTGCCGTAAGTTCGAGTGGACCGGAAATAAAACTTGTTGCTAATTGTGATTTGAAGGACTTAACGAAAATTTCGTTTCGATTCGATAAAATTGTCGATAAAAAAAAGTTAAAAAAAAGAACTTTTAGTTCATTTTGACAATGAAAATCGTTCGATTCCTCGACGTCTTTCGGATCTTTGACTTTCCACTAATTCATCGAGGAAACCGTTCGAGAGTTTCGCTCCAACGAGCGAGCTCTGCCCGGAGAAAATTCTCGATAACCGATTTCGGTCTTGAGACTCTCGAGATTAATGAAAGAAAAAGCAGGAGAGCGTTGTATTTTGGCTCGTGTATACGAAATGGTACAGGAACCTCGATTCGAGACTCTTCATACCTATATATATATATATATATATATCTCCCGTGTACACTCGTAAATTGACTCGTTTTTTCAATTAACGACTGTTGAGCGATAAAACGGCGGACGAGCAGCCGGCACGCGTCCGTGTATGTTGCCTCTCGTGTCCATCCCTCGCTCGTCTCTTTACCTCTCTCTCTCTCTCTCTCTCTTTCTCTCGATGTGTACACGTTGCTCTCTTGCTCTTTGCGAGCATTTTTCCCTCGCAATCGTACGTATGCTCTGTCGTGACGAGAACCATCTGGCGCTCTGGCTTCTCGTATCATATACGTATATATATATATATGATTGTGTAACTGTGTCTAGGGGTAGAAATGTGTGGGTGTATAAGCACACACCCGGCTCACTCTCTTTCTCTCCGCATGAGTGTATCCCCGGTAAAACACAGTAAAAGAGAGAGAGAGAGAGAGGGAGGGAATGGAAAACGCGCATGAGTTGCGAGCGAGCGAGAGTCGAGAAGCGGAAAACAAATATGCGCGAAGGGTAGCACGAGCCGGGTGAATAAACAGTAAAATTTTTCGTTGATGCAGCAACAGCAGTGACCATGACTCGTGCCGTCGGAAATTTCATATGAAACTTGACGTTATATTCGTAATAATTATACCGAGAAACTATATGCTAAATGAATGTATGTATACGTTTTTGCGACAGGTGTATTTCTTCGTACATGAATTATAATTATGCATATATATGAATCTGACTTTATTAACATATGGAATGTATGATAACGACGTGGGATAAAGTCTTAACAATATTAAATATTATAAGTGAAATTTGTTGAAAATTGTTTTTTTCAAAGATTAAACGAAATTTAAAGCAGAACGAATCAGGAAAGTGGAATGAGATTCATTAATGAGATTAATATTCGTTTATTGGACTCAGAGCAAAAGATACAACAAAATTTTAAATAGAAAAAAAATGAAAATAAAAACAATAACAATATTTTAATAAGATATAAAAATATGAAAGAACTTTTGAAATCCATTAATGAAATCCATTTGTTTATGGGTACTCGGGATGTCGAATGATAGGATAACGAAACTCGAATGATTGGACACGTGTGAATCGAGAAAAGAGGCTTGTCAATCCCGAAGTGAAAGAAAGGAGTTCTCGCTAGCGATTCATTCGACCCCATTGCTTATGCATACACCTCGAAACACGTATACGTATAGCTTTCGTGTTTATTGAGTAAACGAGAACCGTGGTAAAGGAGAATGATAAAGCGAGAGAAAAAAGAAGAAGGGGATGGTGGTGGTGTTAGGAGTAGTAGGAAGAGGATGAGGAAGAGGAGGAGGAGGAATAGGAGGAGGAGGAGGAGAATGGAGGATGAGAGGAGAGGCGAGAAAACGACGTCATTTGTGCTTTGTGCGGTGGTGTTCCCGGGGCGAAAGCCTCTCACTGGTGTGCAGCGGTCGTGTCTCTGCCCTGGAGGAATCGCGACGTTTCTCGCTTCGCCTAAGCTAGATTGAGCTCTTTTCCTTCGCCTTCACCCTTGCCTTTTCCATCCTTCCGTGGAAGGTTTCTCACTCTCATCATTCTCTCTGTCTCTCTCTCTCTTCCTCATTCTCCTTCTCCGTTACTCTCGTACGCTCGACTATCCGCCGGCACTTTCGTACAGGTTCGGTGAATCCTTCCGGTTCTCTCCCTCTCTTTATCTCCCTTTCTCTCACCCTTCCCTCCTACTGTATAAACCCTCTCGTTCTTTCGATGCTCTCAGTCTCCGTCCGTACATCCCCTTCTTGCTCGCTCTCTTTATCCAACCAACCCTTTTGCCTCTTAGTGTCGTAAGCCAAGCACCAGTCAAGTACAAGAGCTTATTCCACCCCCGTTCGCGTCTATCGTGTCCTTTTACGCGCCGAAGAACCTCGCATCGCCCATTCACAAATTCTTGCTTTTGTGTTTAGTCAGTAAACTTGACTCCGACTACACCTTCTCTCTCTCTCTCTTTTTCTCTCGCTCCTCTCCCTGTCTCTCTCGTTCTGTACATATTATTGTCTTTGATCATCTTCCCCCTTCCCGCCTCATCCGTTTTTTCAAGCTACTCACCCTCTCGCCTTCTCGTCACTGACCCCGGCTACCTCATCTGGTCGAACTTCCAACATCGGACAATAAAAACCAACCCCGACTTTTCCCTCTCTCCTCGAGAGCTTTCTCCTCCCACTGCTTAGCAAATTTGTTATTATTTTTCTTTTCTCGTTTTGACGTCTTTGAATCAAAGAAGCAAACGAGCGCGCCTTGTCACATCATCAATCGTAGCAAACGTTTTTCCTTGTAGGTATCAACATCGACGGAAAATATGTTCTACATCCATATTTGTATTCTACACAGGGGTGATATTTTTCTTTCGTATGATTACGTTGTATATATATATATATATAT
>JAPYZT010003977.1:0-20232 GCA_030522965.1 Tryphoninae sp. A BG-2022a | reverse complement strand
TTTAATCGTTGTTATTGTTTTTTTAATCATTTTTAATCGCAATGTTTATCGAACAATATTCCACACGTCGGATCTCGTTCAAAAGCGTGTCGCCCTTGTACTTTTTTTTACATTCCCATTTCAAACGGTTACAGTCAATTGCAACTCTCACTAATCGCGTCATGACCTTCCGCCGATTGATGTCAATTGACACGAAGATCGTACGAGGCATCGATCGACCAATCACTATCGTACGAGAACGGACGAGCCTCTAGTGACGCGCACATGTGCTCGATTACCAAACGAGTGACGTTAGTGCCCGCTGAAATCGCCTGAAAACTAAAAATACTTCGTGACCGAATATATCGAGTCTTCGGTCGAAAATTCTTCATTAACTCTCTCGCCTTCGTGTCTAATTATAGCCAATTGGCACAGCGTGGTAAACCGCGCGCATTGAGTTCTCCCGCGTATAGAACAACAAACTTTCAACCTTCATCATCAATTTCCTTATTTATATTTACACAAATTTTCACCATCGTAGAAAAAATTATAACTCCGATCAACTATATATATAATTTTATCATTATGCTTCATTACCGCTCTTACTTCACGTCCAATTTCGATCGAACAATTATCATTATTAGAAATCACGAGAAATAAAATAAACGCTTTTCAATCCCTTTAAATTTTATAATATCGCGGCATTGTAATATAATTTTATGCTTTTGACTTTTAACTACTTTTCTTTTTCCCATTCAATGTGAAATCGTTAAGCTTGTACGAGCCCGAAGCGCTCTCGTTAATTCAGGTCGTTGCGCTCATTATATGAACTCAACGTTTCATTGAATTCACTTCAAATTATATATATGTATAAAACATATATTGATCTATACACATATAGCTGTTATATGAATTATATATACAGTGGCGTATCGATAGGTTCGATAATCGGTGCAATTGGCTTCGCACCGAACATATCGAGTCCATTAATCGCTAGCTCTCAGCTCTGGCCAATGCCGCAGCCTGACGACTGACCAATTAATTTGCCAGTGCTTTGTACTACACGTATACTATACATATATATATATATATATATATATATATATATTATATATTGTTATAACGGGGAATAGCGAGATTGGAGGTAAAATCGCCTATAACTTCCCCTCGACTTTATAACTTATTTTCGTTATATTTCAACCCCGCGAGCACACACACACACACACATTCCCGACCCTTTGACTTTTCGCCCCTCGCTCTTTCACTCCCTCTCTAGTCTCTCTGGCTCGTAGCTTCGAGGGAGACGAGTTTATTTCAGGTTCCCGGAGAAAACGAAGAATAGCCGTTAGCCACCGTTCACCGCGCCACTGTGCGGTCATCCCGTAAGCTTTCCCTCTGTCTCCCTCCATCTTTCTCTCTCGTCCCACGAGACTCTGATTAGTCGCTCGCTAATTCCCCTCCGGGCAGTAACTTTGCCTCGGCTTTCCCGCGTTATATCCTCGGTCTTGTCCCACCTCGTTCTAGTTCACTCCTCTTTAGCTAACTTCCCCGCAGCATCGCGGCTTTCACCTTTTACCAGTCTTTACCATCTTCCACTTCGACCTCAACTCCATTGACCGTTGTTCGCTCGTTATATATTCGACGAGGTGAAATTTAATCCAAGGATATATGAAAGAAATTCGAAAATCACGAAAAAACTATGAGAAGGGAAAATCACGAAAAAAATATGAAAAGGACAAATCACGAATGAAATATGAAAAGGGAAAATTGTTATGGAACAATTCTCAAAATTCGAATGGAATTCAGAAGTATTTGATTATTCGAACTAAATTGAAATCAGGACGAAGGAGTTGGTAATAAATGTATTTAACTAGTCGCTAATTGCGAATAATCAAAATTTCGGTACGTCGTGGCTGTGTGGTTGACGAACAACTATAAATTGCTACCGCTTGCCGGATCCGACTGATACAATATCCCTCCGCGATCCCTCTGGAATTCAAAGTGTTTGCATTATTCGCAGTCTTGGATATCGAGTGCACTGTAGATATATAATAATAAATCTCAATTTCGAGTTATAACCAACGCGTTTCACCTCCATACGAATGTAATTAATTCATCTCTGTCAATCCCAATGCAAGATCGTTCAATCAATGTTATCCTTATCACCATCGAATTCCTCAATTTTCCAATTACGTCGTTCTCCCACAGCAAATCAAAACAGGATAACGTTTTTAAACACAGTTTTAAAATAGCGTTTGTAAAAAATCAACAGAACTTCAACTTTTTCGTAAATATCGTGTTGATTTATTTTTATTCCTGGGAAAAGAACGTTAAATTTGAGTTGACGGGTGTAAAATGAGGATGTAGGTAGGTACATGGCGTAATGCGCAACGTTGCGCACGGAAACTGTACGAGCCACGTGGGAATCTCAAAAGCTCTCGAGTCGATGTATAACGTTTTAGAGTAGAGCGTGTGCAACAGACTACTCGAACGTAGTTTCTCCGCTTCTCTTTCCCTTTGGTACGTTATCATACGCGCACGTCTGTGGATTTTCACAATGCCCGGCAGGGTATGGTAAGCGCGATTATTAGACGGTTGGATCTCCATCCCCATGGGAAACTAGATCGCAATAGGCACTTGTAATCCTATAAGTTCGGCGAATAAGCTGGAGTAAATTGTTCGATCGATAGAACACGTTAACTAACTCGATGATTTTGAATTAGTTTCTTCGATTAACGACAATTTTAGAATTAAACGAATATTGATAAATTAATGAATTTATAATTTCACACATTTTTTTTTTCGAGACGGTGAAAAAAATTGTCTACGAAACGTCGTCGATGTATTTCTATTGCGTTCCTGGCCGAATCGTCAAAAACTTTCTCCACTCTCTGGTGTCTCCTAGCGAAATATATTTCCTCGTTTTCTGGGGGAAACCAACGACGTCAATCTGTGACGCCCGGCCTTTACCTGTTGCACATCAAACCCCGCTATATAACTGTGTACACAGATATATATATAGACAAGCCGCGACTATAGCTAACCTCGTGTTAAACGCGATTAGCACCAGCGTTGCGTGTCGATTTCGTCCATGAAATTGCGCCCGCTACTCATTTCTATCTAGCTTCTATCTTCGCGAAGCAATTTTCATCGTGAAAAATTCGCGATCATTTCTCTCATATATACGTGTATAAACAAAGATGTTAGAGCCACGTTTCCAATTTCATGGGAAATTTAAGAAAAATTTTGTTTTTTTCTTCTTCTTTAGCCTCGCTCTGTAATACGGACCGTGATTTATTTTGAGATTTATTCAAGTTTTATAGGGAAAGCACTTGCAACGATGCCGGAAAATATGAAGGATGAACAGAGACCACGCCTCGAAGTTACAGCCACGTTCCTCCATCGGCACTGAAATTCGTCTCGTACCTCGAACCTCTCGTGGCTGACGGCAACATCAGTTTCGAGACGTGTGTGGAACCTCGAATACCGAAGCCAAACTACCGCGTCAGCAACGGCGCATTGCCAGCTACCGTGTGATATATACGTTTCGATATTTCGCTGCGGAGATACGTTCTCGCGTGTATAACCTACCTACGTGCATTATGCTGAATACAGTGCGAGCAATTTTCTTTTCTTCATTTTTTTTTTTGTTGACTCTCCCCTCGCGATAACGGACCGGTTGGCCGTAACGTTCAAAATAAAAATACGTTTGAACGAAAAAGAAAAATCATCGCTCGTTTCTCGATCGATTCAAGTGGTGGTACGTTCGAGAAGCTTCGAGATCGATAAGATACGAGAAAAATGCAGACCCGCCCTCTTCTGGCAGCAACGTCAAACACCCTGGTCGAACGCGAAGCACGAAAAACTTTTTTCACCCGCCTCGATCTAACGCGTTATGAAAATTTTCTTTCGAACTTACCTCTCGACCATCGGCGCCACCTATAATTCTTTCTCAAATTTTTTCTCGGTGCAATCTGAAAAAAGAGATAACATTGGCTTAAATAGCTTATCCAGCGGGGAAATTTACTTTTACCCTGCGACAATATTATTAATAGATTTCTCGTCTTGGAATTTTGTAACTGGCGAACGGCGCTCTGTTTTTTTTTTTTTTTTTTTTTTTTTTTTTTTTTTTTTGTTTTTTTTTTAATTTTTTCCCGGTCTAGGAATATTAAAGAGGGCGCCCGGCCCTCTGTTTTTTTTTTTTTTTTTTTTTTTTTCATTTTATTTTAGCTCGAACTGCAAAATTGATTACAATTCGTTACACGTGCGACGAAGGCATTCGCGCGTTTTCCCCGTATAGTATTTTTTTTCGGTGATAGATAAAGGAACCGGGGGAGAATCAAGGAAACGAGGGGAAAAGATAATTCAGTCATGCTACCGGAGCGACGCGTCCCACGACTCTCGTTCACCGTCGTTAAACACGATTCACCGTTTCGAGAGAGAGAGAGGGCATTCTATATAGCCCGCGTGCGCATATATATATATATATAGCCCGCGTGCGCATATATATATATATAAAGGAAAAGGTCGGCATCGATTTCAACTGATAGACTCGCACGAGAAAATTTCCCTTCCACGTTTTCGAGCTTCCGAGTTATCACGAGAAATATATAACGCGAGCTCCGTGAAATATTGCACGTGTCCTATAACACTCCGTCTTCTTTATCATTTTCAAGAATCTCAATGAAATTATCGGACTCGACGTATTACCATTTCTTCTCATTTCATTTCTTCTCGCACCCGCGAATTATAAAATTGTTTACGAAAACTTTGATAAAACACAATACGATCGAATAATTCGTTTCAAAGAACAATAGCGTTTTTATATAAATTGATTAATCTCTTCGTTTCAGAAATTCGACATTTTCTATAGATTCAAATTTTGAATTTTGCTCGATAGATTTTCTCCTGGTAGATAATACGATTTATCACGTATTTTCTCTTCTCCGAAAATATAATATGCTGTTTCGCTTTAAATTTTGTCCCTTCTCTCCACATGTTTCTCTCTCTCTCTCTCTCTCCCTAGTTCGCTCGACTGAAATTCGCGTCATCAACCGCAAGATTTTCCATTGAGTAGCGGAGAAAACGTACGTAAGTCGCGGTACGGAACTTAAGTAAAACGAGCTAAATCCCCTTTTACAATCTGACCTCGACCTCTCTTAGTAATCCCCTTTCACGCTCTCTTGTCTAAACCATCAAACGAAAATTACCGTTCGATAAACCACCGAGCCATTGGCATCGAGAGACATCGATATTTTCTTCCTCGTTTCATCAATTTCTCTCCGCGTCTCGTTCCTCCCACGTATAGATGTACATCTAGGCTCGCAGATTTATATACATTGCGCACGCGCACGCGCACACGCACACGCACACTCACACACACATACATATATATGTATATATACCGGGAATATATATATATATTCTATATATATATATAGAGCGGGAGTATTATATATATATATATACAATACTCTCGGTGAGCGAGAAAATGAGGCGAGGGTAAACCACCCTCTCGATTCCCGGCACGCCCACGCAAATTTATACGGAACTCTCGCTTTGGGCCGGCTCCTGTGTACACCTAAATAAATATAGGTATGTATATACATACATTGTACATATATATATAACGTAGATATTGTGTTCGTCGTTCGTCCGAGTCGAGTCGAGTCGAGGGTGGAATAATTTCGCAAACTCGTGCCACGAGCCGGCGTGCTCTTGCCCTTCTATACATGTGCTTTATCACATATATATATATATATGCGCGCATCACTTATATAGCAATCCCGTGAGTTACTCGAACGAGGGACAATATGCGCAGAGTCGGTCATAGTTTACAAACTTCTGGTTTTTGTCTTTTCTTTTTTTGTTTTTTTTTTTTTTTTTTTTTTTTTTTTTTACCACACTCCATCCTTTGCACACAATAGCCGAACGAAACAGATACACCGGGCAACGAGCATGTATGGAATAATATAAAACTCAAGTGTGTCCCACGAGGATGATAAATATTGATGAAAAATTCGGAACGAAGAATTCATGACTTTAATGCGAATGCTTTAAAAGTTCATTGTAACGTGAAAAATAGATGGAACGCGTGGAGTTATTGGTCAATATTTAATGGCGGTGTGATTAAAGCATTACGTAGTTCGCAATGAACGAATTTACGACGAAACATCATTGAGAATAATTTGGTTTTTTTAACGGTTTTTAAGTGTCGTGAACGTTAGTTACTGTTTTTCGAAATTTTGATCGATTTGAAATCGATCAAAATTTCTAAAAACTCTATCTTTCTTCTAATTTCTAAATTTTTTTCTTTTTTTCTTTCTATTTTTACGTTTATTTTACAATCGCAACGACAATGCTGCTAAACTATGCTGCGTGACGTATACAGCTTCGACGTCGCGTAAGAAGCTTAAGAGGTGTTGGAGACCCTCCCGGCATTTCCTGGATTATTCACGAATCTAGCGTGTGGCCCTACCATGCCATTCCTACATCCACTTTCGACTCTCGCGTCGAAGATTCCCCGTCATCGCTCGTACAAATTCTCTCTCACACTTTCGCGTTCCATCCTGACGTGAGAAATACGAAAGGATTTTCCAGTTCCACTCGAAAGGCACTAAAGGTCCATGAATAACTAATTCGATCCTTCGTTTGTGTTATATATATATATATATCGAGATAACGGAAATAAGCTTCGTTGTTGTATCGCCGTTATCTTGAGTGCCGGAGCTTATCGCTTTGTCCACGTACAACATTGAATCGGGAGGAAAGATTTCACTCGTCGTATAATAAGACTCGTCCGAAACAAAATTATTCCAATGCGATTTAGTTCGGATGTTTTGTCTTGAGGAAAATTCGATCGAATCGTTGATTAAACGCACGAGCCTTGGGTGATCGTTTAATTGTTTCGTACGGTGTATAACGTATTTATCGTGAATAATTCCACGACCGAGAACATTTGTTTATTTTGCTCAATCTCTTCGAAGCGAATGCAACAAAAAAGGAACGAGCGGTCAGGAGCTACCGAACGTATTTCCACAAAAGTAATTTGAAACTTTTTTTTTTATAGCGCTGTCAGTTCCGTATCACGCTTCCGGGGCCTTCGTACTCGGTTGCATCGAATATTGTGTTCATCGATGAATGCCAAAAAGAAGGAAATCGCTTCGAAAAAAGCATCGCCGTGGGGACGCCACAAAAGAGAGAGAGAGAGAGGGGGGGGGGGGGACGAGGGAGGGAGAGGGAGAGCGAGAGCAAGATAGTTGCAGAGAAGAGAGAGGGAAATGCCCGAGGCAAAGAAAAGTACTCGTAATGGTGAAACGGTGGTATAAACGAGGTGGGCATTTTCAAAAGGTCCTGGTTCCCAATTAATTCCTCGTCTCGTGTATCCACGAGACCGACGAATGAGCGAGATAGAACTCTTCCCTATTGCTGCACGAAAAGGACCTCGTTAAACTTTAAATTAACGTCGTGGCCGTGGGCAGTCTGGCGAGAGATCTTCTTGTCTCTTGTGCGATCCTCTACGAAAAGGTCGATATATATATATACGTTTAGTATAGGAAAAGGACAGTAGATAGAAAGAGAGAAGGAGGCAAGGGCGGGAAAAGTACGAGAGAAGTGAAATAAGAAGTTGAAACATACAGCGGCGATGAGAGAAAGAGAGAGAGATAGAGTGAGAGAGAGAGAGAGAGAGAGAGAGGGAGAGAGAGAGAGAGAGAGCGATGACGAGAAGCAGAAGGGATGAAGGGAAGAACAAAAATTGCGGTGTACGAAGACTGTGCGAAGCCAAAGGAGATGAAGAAATGCTCAAGAAATAAAGGAGGAGTAGGGGGGGGGAGGGGGGGGGGCAAGGGATATTACTTCAGCAAAACCGCCACAGTTATAGTTTTCCCCTGTGGTGTGCTCTGGTTGTCTTGTTCCAAGCTTCTCGTCTCGTCCTGCCCAGTTAACCAAACTGTATACCATTGTGTGTTCCATTTGTACGTACGAAATGCTACAGGGAGAGAAACAGTGAGAGAGGGAGAGAAAGAGAGATGCGCCAAAACTTTTACCTCTAACGAGAAGCCTTCTACCTCGGCGTTCACATCTCTATCTCTTTTTCTTCGCTATTTCTCTCTTTCTCGTATCGCGTTTTATACATATACAAAATCCATGCGGATGCGAAAACTTTGTATCAAGTAGGGTATTAGCAAAACGTGCACCCCCCTCCCCCTCACCCTCCCCCTCCCTCCCACTTCCCTGTGCCACTTTCTGCCTCGATGCGAAATTTCACTCAGCTTTTCCGACCTTTTTCACTTATTATTCGCGTCCCCTTCGTACCTATCTCCAACAGGCTGTTTGCTACATTTGATAAAAAAAACAACGAAGAATAGACAAAGAAAAAAAATCATGAGAGAAAAACTATAAAACGAAAGAAAAATTGGTTCTTGTAACTTGAAACTCTCTAAAAAATTCATTTTTATCGAATCTGACTTCAAGTTTCATTGATTTTGATAGAACGTCGAATTTGAATAAAAATTCATTTTTCCTGCAGAAAATTGTTTTTTTTTTTTTCGTTCCGTCTCGTTTTTTGATCCAGCACTAATTTACACTCGTGCAAAGTGTAACGTATTTTATTGACAAATGATGATCTGGATTGACATGACAACATTTTGTAGACCTGTCTCGATATTCGAGCAAGCGATTAACAATGCTCCAATTAGCAGATTAATTGGCTCTCGGTCGACTCTGCAATATTTCACGAAGCTCCAAAGCCCCTGCTTTGGTATATTTGTATCGGATCCCAAGAGTATCTTGACAATGTACTTGATGTCGATATTTCTGCATTTTTTATGAATATCTTTATATACATATAGATATATTATTTTTTCAAGTGCTTTATTTTCGAAATGAGAACGAAGCGCCTCTAGGGTTTTACCTGTTACGAAACGAGACAATCCGACCGGTCGTTAATCAGCCTGCGTTCATTATTGCGAATATACTTTCCGATATGTCGATCGCGACAAGCAACAATGCAAAGAGAGAGAGAGATAGAGCGAAAAATTGAAAACAGGCGTTAAAATTCAGCCGCGCGTAATTAATTCGGTAATGAGAAAAAGAAGAATAATTCCTCTTTTCTCACGTTGACCCACATTCGTCGAATAGATTTTTACGAATATGAAAAATGCAGGGGATAATATTCATAAAAATCAGAATAATTTCCGACGTTATTCAAATTATTTAACTAAAATCGCGCGTTTAAAGATATTATTCGTGCGAGGGAGATGGAAAACGTTGCTGATATGTTGTATTGTACTCCTTGATAAGAGAGCTGGGTAATTAATCATTTGCGTATCACGTGTGAATATAAGTTGGAATTTCGAATAATTTCGAGTCGTCCACGTACGTTGAAATTTTTTAATCCTACTGCCATCACGAGATACATGTCACGAGGACAAATATCTCCGAATACTGAAACGTCTGAAATTTCTTCGAATTTTGTGGAAAATAGATAATATTAGAGATTGGTTGAATAGCTGAATATCACGGCTGTAAGATGACAGATTTCTTATTAAAAATTACGATCGACGCTTACAGTACCTAGCTCGTTTTCGCGAAACCGAGATTCATTACCGTACCCATCAAATATTTGTGATATAGTTCACGAGCGAAGAAAGTAGAAGCAGAAATGACAAAAATTCCAATGACGTTTATACATCATTTCAGCAACGAATACATATTTGAAATCGTTCTGGAATTTATTTCTTATTGGATTGGTAAAACTTTCCAGCCGAAACTGTCTTCATTTAGATCTTGCAAGTTCGACATTATGTGACACGCAAGAGAACGCTCGAGTCGTTCAACGTCGTAATTAAAATTTAGCGTCGATGCAAACCAATTCTATAACGAGAATAATCGTCCTCGATCGTGAGAATAATTTGTGATTTTCTCCCTCAACCCCCTTCGTTCTTTTTCACCGTGGGATTATTTTTTTTACTTCGCTCCAAATTGCCTTCAACATATCGTGGAGATTTCGCATACTTTTTTCCACTCGTCCAACGCTTCGTTCAGCTCACTTTTTCCATTCTCGCTTCTATTTTTCCTCGTGATTACCAGAATCTCGCGCGACTCTGGCTTGTGTCTGGCTCTGTGGTCGTTAACGGGCAAAGTTCCATGTTCTCGTCCAGCGTAGAGAACGAAAGAGAATGAGAGACGGTGGTAGCGAGAAATAGAGAAAGGGCGAGGAAGAGAACGAAGTAGGGACGGGGGAAGGGGTGTAGTACACTGGTGGGACAGCTTAATATCGTTTAACGCGACTAAACACGATCCTACGCTCCGACACCGCGTTCGCTCGTATCAACCCTTATGAATTTATCGAAAACGGCCGTTCCCAGAGCCATGCGAATAACAACCGTCGAATACGATTCGTCTGACATTTTTACCAAGACTTTATCGTCCTCCATTGTCCAACGAAACGAACGAAAATCCTAGAATCCGATTACACGACATCCATAAACGGAAATTGCAAAGATTTCACCTCACCCATCCCTTTTTTTTGTCCCTAATAACATCGACTCTTCCAATTCACCGAACTTCGCTTTCGCTCCGAAAGTACTTTTACACCCTCGATAACTTCGAAATTAATCATCGAATTTTCTCTGGCTTATTCACGAAATTCGGTCAAACTATTTCCCCGAATATCAAAAATTGTCAAATCAATATTTCCCAGATCGCCGTATTGCGAGATATTACACGGTAAAGCCAACGTCAATGACAAATACCGTGAATCAACGTTCCGAAAGCGACGATATTAAAATGAGACAGTGGTTTGTATTGGCTGTAAGAGCATGGTGAGTATATAATGCGTATATATGGCCTCGTACCAACGATATATAATGGGGCTTGTAGGGCGCACATGGTGTGAAATTACAACGTCAGCTCTCCCTCTCTCCCTCATCCTGCTCTCGGTTGCTATTCCGTCTCGTCACCGGAAACAAGGCATCGTTCCGCCCTCACTCTCCTAGACACGGCCTAAACTTATAGAATATCTATATATAATATAACATAGATATATCGGGTTTGCCGACGCGTCTCGTGTTGTTCGTCAAAACGGATCGGATGTTATACGTGGGTCATCCCTCTGAGGCTCGCGGGATATTCCATTCCTCAAATCGCCTAAACCTCGTCCCTAATCTCGCGTCGTATACATACATATAACATTATGTACCTATGCGTATATATATATATATATATAAATACTCTCGGGGATGCCAGGCGCTTGTCCAGGAGTGACAGCGGGTGTTCGGTGCTAATGCCATTTCGCTAAATCCTCGGGAACCCTCTCCGTTTTCGGGCCGCGCGAGTTACAAACAAGCGGGACAAGCGCGCCGATGCGCGATGTACCATTTTGGCCGCGGCGCGGGTTTGACGCAACACGCGCGAGGACCATCGGGAGTAACACGAGAAACGCGCAATGAGGGGAAAGCGAGCGAACCGAGCTTAATCGATACTCGAGGTCGGCCGGTCAATACGATGAGTCGACGCTCGCACGAGTTTACCTCACCGAGGGCTTCCGTATGGGATTTGACCCAAATCGAAATGACCAGTTTAGTACCAATTACGTATCTCCTATACCTTACCCTTCCATCGCTCGTCGATGCTTTTACATAATTTATGCGATACTCGTTAAATATGCCGCTCTTGTTTTAGGTATGTCTACCCCGTGTATATACATATCTGGGATATCCCATCGTGACAGTTTGACCTCGTGGAGATGGAACGAAAAAGAGCGAGTCTGGAAACAATCTCGTTCTCTCAACCCCTTACGATTACTCCGTTGATAATGATTTTTCGCTTCGGATGTCTTATTTCGTATTCGCAAATCTTGAAGATTTTAGTCGTTAGTTTCTAGAAATTAGAATTAGATACGATGACGAGGAGACTGGGAGCGATAGTGGAAAATTAATTACTTAGTCGCTATCTGAGTTTAAAAAAAGAAAACAGGAAAACGTATCTGGCTGATCAACGAATAAGGTCACGAGCCAAGTAGTCGTCGTGGAATTTGTCCACTCGTCCTAATCTACCAAACTCCGGTTGACCTCCGGTCTACTAAAGTCCATCAAAGTTTAGCCGAGTCCAAAGTACGCTAAACCCTCTCAGACTATACGAAAACTCGTAAACTCGATCTTCGGTATTTCGTATAATTTTGATTGACACGTTATCTTGGCTATCGTGTTATCCACTACCACTGTACTCGATTATTATGTAAATGTATCCCGTGCTACCGAGATTCTCCCGAGACGATGTCGGGTGATTTAAGCGCCGGAAAGTAAGAGAAACAAAAGAGGAACGTACCGACAAGCGTAACACGGCGTGACAGGCTCCTTCGAACAGGGATTTCTTCCCCGTGATTTTTGGAGCAAGAGAAAAGAGGATCGCGCGAGCGTACGTGCGACAGAGCCGAAGAGACACACTCGATAGATTTCTTCTTTCCTTTATTTCTTCCTCTCTTTCTTTGTGTCTTTCGGTCTCGTGAGCACCCATCACCCAGAATTTCACCGTTTCTCGTAAGACACGTACGACTCCCGCTGGGAGTTCCACGCGTCTACTTCGCTATCTCATCCATGTACCAAAATACATCTAAACCTCACTATATAGATATATATTGGAAATATATATATAGGTATGGGTTGGTTGACAGACGAAGAGTGTGGCGGTGAGTAAAAGATACATACATAGATCGTGAGTATTTGGTACGAGCTGGTTGAGGGTTTGTTCTACGTGCCAGACGATGGTCGACGAAGAGAGGCTACGAAATTGTAAGGGACGACGAAATCTTCACGAGAACGACCTGATGCTGCTAGTGGGTGAGGAGAGCAAGAGAATCTTGAACGATGAGTTTGTGTGTATAGACACGCTACCGGGTAAAGGCAACTCGACGGATCAGGACGAGGACCTACGACCCAAGAATCCTAATACGATTCGAGCCTCGTTCTCTCCTTCTGTCTCTTTCTATCTTTTCCTCTATCTTACTCCCATCTCTTCTATACGAGATAAACCTACCCCGACAAGATTCGAACAACTTCCTTATTCTCTCAGGAAGCTACGACTTTCGTCTCGCCTCCCTTTCCTTATCCGCGATCTGTTTTATACGTCCTTTGTCTTTAATTTATTTTTTACAACGGGGAAAGGTAACGACCGGTTAATAATATTCTTGATTATGACCAATGAGTCGACGGTACGTGATCGAGTTGATTGAACTTGAATGGATCCGTGTTGAAGAGCACGTCCTGTTTTTCTACTTCAAGATCCATTTTCGATTCAAGGGAAAATCCTGTATTTTTCGATAAGTGGAATCGGTCGTATTTCTCGTAGTTTCGTATGTGCATCGAGGGTGAAACGTTCGAGAGGTGCGAGCTTACACGGCGTCGGAAGTCTGGGTGAACTTTGGTGGTTACCCGCCGAAACCCGAATTCCCGTAACGTGCCGGTGGCCCAGGTGACTATAAATTAACCGAGACCTAGGTGAGATTGCGAGAGGTCGTAGTGGGGTGGAACGATGGTTCGAGCAAGGAGGAAGCAAGAAGAAGCAATAGCGAGAGCTTAAACAGGTAGGTGTCGTCTTTTCGGTTTACTACACTCGCCCACCGACAGACAGAGAGACCAAGTAAGTGATGTGGGCTGCTCCTCTACATTGCACAGGGTTATTTGGGCTGAACCGCGAACCGAAAGGATGAACATGGGGATGAAGAGAGAGAGAGAGAGAGATTGGCATGTGAGTATGGGTGTTTTTTGACTGTGGATACAGGGAAGAGTCGTTGAGTGCAGATGTGTGGTGAGACGCGGAGGAGTAAAGATAGAGAGAAGGCCATGTGGACCGAACCTCGTTTTCCACCATACCGTATTTCCTCCCCTCTGTATGAAATATGGTACGTTCGAGAAGTCAAACTCCCCTTCTAGCCTCTTTCTCTCCACCCCTCTCTCTCCCTTCCTCCCTCTTTCATTGTTCTTCTCTAGTGGAGCTGCAAGAGCACGGTGTGTTTTCTTTGCCAAACTGTATGTAGTTTCATGGGTATACTACCAGCAACGGAAAATGGGTCTTGAAGAAGGGGTAAGATGTGCCGGAGGGGGGTATATTAGAGAAGTGAGTGGAGGAGAAAGCGAGAGAGAGAGAGAGAGCGAAAGTAGCTCGAATACCAGACCCGAACATTTTAGGTGTTCTTTGGGGAAACTCCGAGCAGAAAATGATGGTGAACCTCGAGTCCCAGTGGTTCCCAGATTTCTTCCAGCTGGTTGAACATTTTTCGTCCAACCACTTAACGTTTGTCCCAAAATTGAAGGATTTCACTTTCCAAATGAGCGTGATCCTTTTTTGAAAAATTCGCTGCAATTTGCATGCAAAATTGAATGAGTTTTTTTGTGTTCTCGCAGGTTGGGAACCCACTGTCTTTCCCCCATGCAGGATTATGTATTCGTGATCGTATATTACTCACTCAGGATCTTTCTCTCCCCTTCCCTGCTCTCCTTTCTCTCTCTCTCTCTCTCTCACTCTCTCTCTCTCTCTCTCTCTCTCTCTCTCTCACTCACTCTCTCTGTGTCTTTCCATCTCCCTTGGCAAAACTACCGCAAAGTCCCCTCGAGCTGTTCGGCAAGTTGAGCTTTCGCAATGTACAAAGTTTCCGGGCAAATTGAGACGCGCCCACTACACCCGATTCTTCATAAATCCCGATCAAACTCTCTTACCCTCCCTATCTCGTTGGCCATACAAGAATTGCGCCAAGAGAAGATTATATACGTTATCCGAACAGCCGTTCTAACACGTCTCTCATCTTATCCAGAGTTCGACCCTATTTTTAGTTAAGTCTAAAAGTGACATTTTTTCTTCCGGGTGACGCGTTTTATCACGTCCCCGAATAGAAACAAAAATTCAATTTCTCCTTCATCGGCGGGCTTCGTTCGCGCGTCCGCAGCCCCGAAAAAAAAAATCGTATAAAATATCACAATCGAAGAACTATTTTTTTCTTCCCTCGCTCGTGCACAAAAGTGTCAAAGTAAAATAAAAATCGGCGCACACCATCGAGCCGTGACAAATGGCTCGTTGAGACTCACACGCGTGTTCTCTTTCTGACTCCAACCCCCATTGTGACATCGATAATTCAAGCGAGGATTCAGTCCCCGGGTCGCGAAAGCGCGTCGCTCGAGTGTCGTAAAATTGTAGAAGAGAGAGAGAGAGAAAAAAAAGCGAAAGATATACGAAGGCACAATTTCAAATCCGGGGCGTGTGTGTGGATATAGCTCGAGGGTGGGATAACCTCCCACAGGGTCGAGACCGTGAAAACCACTGGACACGAGCGTACGTACGGAGTAATTGAACGCTCGTAAATTCTCGCGATCGACGCTCGAGGATCTTTATTCTCGATCGTGGTTTCGCACCCTCCGCCGGTGCCAACCGTTGCAGCACAGGGAGCAGCAGCAGTGGGGCCGTATTAAGTCGAGTGCACCACTAAGGGTGAGCTCGCGAGATTGTAACCTTCTCGGCTATAACTCGACTCGATTCGCGTGGCGTTAATTTATCGATGTTTTTCTAAGAACGAAGTAGTAAGAGAGAGGCAACCGATCTGGTTGTAGGCTCTTTTTTAAGGTAACATAGGTCATTCCGCCCTTTTCTTTCCCCCGTTTCACCCTCGACGTACTTATTCTCGATAAACGATTCACGGACCAACGGCATTACTTTTTTTCTTCTTTTATCGTCTTCTCGTGTTTCTTCTATCTTTTTTTCTTCTTTTATCGTCTTCTCGTGTTTCGATCTTTTCCTGGCGAACTGAGAAAAACGGTTGGAAGGAATTAGTTCACGCAGCGTTTTACAATTTAGTATGAGATGTTAATCTAAAATTTCAAAATTATGTTTAATTTTATTTTGTTTTTTTTTTTTTCAGTTGAAACCTTTGATGTCTAACGTGTCCGTTCATTGGTTTTCTTTCTTTTTCCGGAGAGGAAACGTCCACTCTGTCTCGAAAGGGCTCCATTCATCGCGCAACCCTCTCTTTTTAAGCCCCTTCTACGAATGTGTTTCTCGCTAATCTGATCGTTCCTTCCATTCACCCTTAAAAAGACGGAAAAACTTTTTCCATTTCCCCACCCCGAGGAGCCCTTTTTACCGTATACACGTATAATCTCTCGCTTGCCGTTCACGACCTGCGTTCTACACTCGTTTTCTCTTCCTCAATCTTGTTACAGAATTACGTTTCTCTCTCTCCCTCCCTCTCCCTCTCTCTCTCTCTTTCTCTCTCTTCATCCTCCTCCTTCTCACCAGCGTCTCGCAGTATATTGAGAAGAACGTGAAGAGGTTCAAGCTATAATAAGAAAGTCGGCGGTACCGTACCGTGAGGAGACGAGAGAGAAACGAGAAATGGTTCTCTCCAACGGGCGAGAGAACGCAAAAATTCTACCACGAGACGTCGCACTTTACCATTTCGAAAGTACATTCGAGGAAAACTCGTCGTCGTCGCACGAGCGTTCAACACGGCTGAGAAAAACCTTCGTTGCAGACTCTCTCTCTCTCGCTCTCTCTCTCTCTCTCTCGCTCTATCCTTCGCGATTGCTGTCACACAACCGCGAAAGTCTACGGGGACTACGTATTCTCGCTGAGTCTTCCCTGATCTATCCCTGACGGGAAGTAGAAAAACCGCGCTCTCGTAGGAGAAAAATAAAAGTACGAGTCACGTAACAAGAAAAAAATAAAATAAAAGTACTGTCTCGGGTGTATATGTATGTCCGTCTATGTTGTGTCAGTTGAGATCGGAAAACTTTGTCAATATCGTAGAAAGTGGTGAAAAATAGAATGGAAAAACCCTTTCGCGCTTTTTGTATTCTCACGACTCTAAGCGCTCTGAGAAAACGTTAGAATAAATTGTTATTTCGAATTAACGTCGAATCAGATTTTCTCGTTTCACCCTTCGAACATTGTTTCAAAACGAGAGCAACGAAGGTATTCGGATTACTAGCTATTAGCTAACCAATGATGATTTCCTCAAATGAAAATCATGAAAAGAAGAAAAAAACAAATATCGACCTTCACAAAAAACTTGCAGTTTTTTTCCGATTTTTATAATTTATTAAAATTCTTCTAGGCCCAAACCTCTTATTTCAGGATTGTAGGATAGGTTTACTCGTATCTTCAAATTTATATACTTATACGTATACAATATATTTTGTTTGGAGGAGAAAAGAAAAATCCATAATTTCGCAGAGAACCGAGAAAATCTCGCAAGCTTCTGTTGACATGAATATACATGTCATGGAAGAAGTTGGAGTGAGACGAGATAGACGTGGAGGTTGGCCGCGGTGAAAAGTTTTTGCGGAAATGAAGGGTAGCGGGTTTGTGATACTCGTCGTCTCTGTGAGAGGGGCCTTTGGTGACCGAGCGGAGCAGATATACATTCGGCGCGACCTCATCGCATTGTCGTGTATGTATAATAGTCTTTCTCTCTTTGTTTTCTACCGTCGGAAAGCCTGGAAGGCTCGTTACGGTTCGCTTGGACGAACAGGAGCTAACGGACGAAATAGCCGAGGTTTGGATACAGATGGACATACCAGAAGCCAGAGAGCGGCTCTTTCTCGCTGACTCGCGGAGAGAGAGAAAGAGAGAGAGAGAAGCTTTGTGGCTAAAACGAATGCTCAGTAGAGCCGTCCGTTCCGGGTCAGACAGGCTGTACACCGTAGGGTGCAGGGATTGGAGCTTCCCACGGTCTCTTTTACTCTCTTCTGTTGTATTCACCGTTTCCCTCATTCTCATTGCCATTTACTTTTGTTTCTGTTCTTCCACCTTTTGAACAAAAAACGGGCGTGTTTCTGTGAAAACGGTCAGAAAAAAATTCGCCGTAAGAAAATTTAACCGCGTTTTTCTCTTTGCCATTTTCCTCGTATACCTTCTTTCCTCTTCTTTGACGCACGATTTTGACCTCGGAGTTATACCAATCGGGCCAAGAGCACAGCTTTTTTTTTCGTATATCATTATTTTTTGGGTATTTTGAAATTTTGATAATTCAGAGATTTGACAATGGCGCGATAAACATTGTTATTAATAAAGACAAAAATATTAAAAGTGACAAACTGGTATTTCTTTTCCTCTCTGTACCAGTGTTTCTGGCATCGCGCGAATAATAGCAGCTATTTCGCAATTCTCGTGGATAAAACTGATATCGTGACGTATAAAAGCGAGAAGGGGCGTGTATTGACGGAGTGTGACCCAACCAGGAAATGGAATTGTGAAATCGTTTCTTCGAGATTGGGACGACAATATAGGAGTGACCTTTTCATTCCCGTATCAAAGCTCTTAACCGGAAACGCCGAAGTGTCATTCTATTGTTGGATGTTCGAAATGTTTCCAGTATCTCATCGAGCACGATCAGATAAAGAGAGAACTATAAGAACGAGACCCGGGTTGCGTTTATGGTCGCAATGATATAAGTATTATACGTTTCATATACACACACACACATCTATATATATATATATATATATATATATGCAACAAAACCTGATCCCCCCCCCCTCTCATATATATATATATGTACGTATACATATGAAGAGGAAGGAAGAGAAAAGAGTGCGGCACGCATTTCATGGATGTAGATAATACCGGAAGCTCGACCGGGGTCACATATGCGGGAGCAAAAGCACCTGGATATTGGATTCGTAAGCCCGTAACGGCCCAACGAGAAAGCATCATAAACGTACCCCAGCATTGCGGAGGTAGAGAGAGAGAGAGAGAGAGAGAGAGAGAGAGAGAGAGAGAGAGAGAGAGAGAGAGAGAGAAAGCGATGAAGGGAGACAGAAAGTTGAGAACCGTTCGACCATGGGGATTTCATATTTGACGATAAAAGTCGCTTTGCTGTACACACTATGACATCTATACGTATTTATATAACCATCACTATTTGCCAATCTCCCTTTCTACTCTCTTGACACCCCTTTGACTCCTATGTCTCTCTCTCTCTCTCTTTCTCTCTCTCTCTCTCTCTCTCTCCCTCTCTCTCTCTATTCTCACCCTCGATGTACACATATCTTCAATATCTCCGCCTCTCTCGCTTTTCATCGATTTTACAATCCTTTGTGAATTTTCCATCTCGATATACGCGAAGGCCATTGTTGTAACATTGAAAAAAACTGATTTTCCATTGAAGGTTATCAGTTAGAGGATAACGACGAATTTTGAAATGTAATAACCAATGACGTGGATATTACGGTGAAACGAATGAGAAATTATGTCAACGGATGAACGTTCGGAAAATTGGAGTTGAATTTGCGTAACCGTCGCGACAAAATGGATCAATATGTTTAAAACATTAGATGTAATAACGCGCGTAAACATCATTTTGGAAACGTTAACATATTAATACTTCGATAGTCGATGCGGGTTTGCCCGCAATTGTCTGCTGTACAGAGTGGCAATTAATTGATACGAGTCATCTGATGTGCTATCGTTCGTCGTGAATTTAATTCCGGAATCAACGTATAACCATGGCTTTTACAAGTAACATCATACAATATGTTGATGTATTCATGCTTAAATTATTCCAGGCTCGAACGAAATTTGAGAACAAAAAATTGAGTAAACAATGCGAAGCGAGAAAAACACTCTCATCATTAATTTAAATCTCATTGTTAATTAATTTCCTCGCGATCTCTATAGTCCAGTCCCTCCACGAGCTTGTTCCAAACAAACTATGCATATATACAGCGTGAATCGCATAAAGTTACGCATAGCGAAATCTGAGGTAGATGAGAGGTAGATGAGGCCATTACGAACAAAAGTTGCAAATAAACATTAGGGATATTGTTAATAATTTAGGCGATATAAATATTTAAAGTTGGTCCAATCAGAGGGCGCCGAGAATGTATATATATATATATATAACAGCGGTGGGGAAAAGCACACATTAATTATTTTCTCATTCCCTGGAAAAGCAAGAGAGTTTATCGTAACAGTGGATTAATTAACGCATTATCCGACCGGCGAGGGTTTCGCCCATGTTCCTGTCAGACGATGAAGAGATGACGAGCGTGCAGGTACTTGTGCGGTTGGAAAAATCCCAATGAGGACCGGAGGCGTTGCCCACACTCCTTTCATCTACCAAATGCGCATGGACTCTCTACTAAGCAATATGGATATATCTATATATTACATATAAACGTGCCTGTCGCGACGCTTATTATTGATCACTAAATAAAATAAAAAATGTTTTTGACAAAAAAAACAGGATATTCGCATTTTTTT
>JAPYZT010003976.1:0-11650 GCA_030522965.1 Tryphoninae sp. A BG-2022a | reverse complement strand
GTAGGGTCCCGCGGGTCTGGTCAGTATAGATTCGAGAAGCCAGTAACGAATCCCAAACACTGAGATGACACGAGCTCTTGTCTGAGGGATCGAGCAAAAAATGGATGCCGTTCCGCGTTTCGAGCGCACCTTGCCTAACCGTAGGTTGGCACGAGCCGACCGCGTTGACAATGGAGCCCGTCGAGCGATAACCGTTCACCAATTTCTCGTGGTCCTCAACCCACGAGAACTACCTTGTTATCGCGTGCCGTCGTCGACAATCAGAACGTACAGAGAAAACCAGCCGATCCGAAATAAAACTGAGAAGGTCGAGAAATACGCGGGCTGAGCAATGACGTTATATACAAACTTGTAACTCGAGCGCGTGTACTCTCACCGAGACCTTTCCCGATGACCTTTCCCGATGAAAACGATTAACCGCCGTCGGTTAATCGTTCGGCCGTTAACCGACCCCGAGAGAGGGGGAAGCGTCGCTCGGACAAAGCGCGACGCTCCCGCCTCGATCGATGAGCGCTCGATCACGCGAGCGGTGTTAACGAATTCCGGCGTCGCCGGAACATTGAGATATAAATAAAATTAAAAGTATAGGTCTTTTAAATTAAGATCTATACACTTTTCTTGACTCTTTTTTTTTATTTATTTACAACAATTAAAAAAAACATTGTATTTTTATAAATGGACATTTACGTAATTGTGAGATTTATCAGAGGTTTTATTGTATATTTTTCGATTACCACTCAACTGTTTTAGTTACGTTCAACCACCATTATATGTTCTAAAATAAAATATTTATTTTCTAATACTGCTAGTTCTCCTTTTGATATTTCCCCATAAGATAAATTTTGATAGCAAAGACGTTTTAACGATTACCAATAAAAGTGACATACTGTCAGAGTTATACTTTTATACAAATTATATAAAGATAAATCTTGAAACATAGATTAAAAAAAGCTAACTCTCTTTATCATCACACTTTTTTGTTTTTGTGTGATTGATGAGAAAAATATCATTTAAATATATTTGAACACTTGACTTCCGGTTGGACACGCGATGCGGATAGACGCACGCTGTCATAGTGAGCGAAGAAAGAGTGAAAAATAACAGTAGGGAGGACACGGATTAAAGTGAATGTTGGTGAGAAGCTGAGGAAAGTGGTGAAGAGTGAGAGGAAGTGTGGGGAAGAAAGGAATTGAGAAAATAGTGAAGTTACAAAGATAAAAAGTTGGGCGAGAGAAATGAGGTTAGGAAGCGGAGAGAGCGAGAGAACGAGCGAGATGGGGTAAAGCGGAGAGGACCGAAGCGCCGGCAGCGCCAGTGATGAGCGGCGGCGCGAGACGGTAGCTGAGAGGGATGGCTATCTCTGCAGTACCGACCAGAGAGAGGAAAACGAAGGCGGCGGATTTGAAACAGTATCGGAGCGTACCGACGCGATTGGTGAAACGCCGGTGGGGTACGCGGAGGTGATAGCGGAAAGCGGTCAATCAGAGAGAGGATAATTGGAAGAAGAAAGGGAAAATCTGTCGACAGGTGAATTATTGGAATCAGGAAAAAGGCGAAGAGGGAGACCAAGAGGAGTGATGGGCATTAAGAAGCGGAAAATGTATTGTGCAAGGTCACTCATGGAATGCTGGGCATCAGGGAAAAGGAAAAAAGGAAATAAAGAAATATTATATGAGGAAAGCCGAGTGCGGGAAGGAGAGAGGAAGGCCCAACGAAGTGCAGAGCTGAGAGAGAAGGAAAGCCTCAACAGGGAAACTGAATTGAGGAATAGAATAGAAACAATAGAGAGGAAACTGGTAGAAGAAAGAGCGGAAGGAAGTGAAGCCAAGATGAGCAGAATCGTGGAAAGGGTGGTGGGAGAGATGCTGACTAGGTGGGAGGAGATCCAAAGACAGGAAAGGGAAGCAAACGCGGCAGGTACGCGGGATTTGATCCAAAGGGAAAAAGTGGAGGAATTGCTAATAGAGGAGCAGGAAAGGTGGAGGGTAAGATTCGAGAAGCAGGAGGCAACAATTCGGCGGCTGGAGCGTAAAAATGAGGAAATGCAGCGCAGACTGGAAAGAGCAGAACAAGCGAGGGAACAAGAGGGGGGAGAAAACTATGGTCAGCAGATTGGCGGGAAGAAGCGAATTCGGGATGAAAATCAGAACGAGACAGAAGCCGGGGATTGGGAGCAAGGGGAGGCAACGGAAAGAACAGAAAGACAGCAGGGGTATGACGAGGAGGAAGGAAGGGAAGAAGAATGGATGGATGTAAGAAGGAAAAAGAAGACAACAGCGTTGGAGATGGGGGAGAGGATAAGGCGATTGGTCGGGAGGAAGCCGAAACGTTTGAGCTATGAGGAATGGCAAGAAGAAGGGCGAGAGAGAAGAGCCAGAAAGAGGAACATTCTGGTCCAAGAAGTAAGAAGATCAGAGCATGGCATGGAATGGGACGGTGAGAGGGCAGTGTGGATGAGAACAGGCGTAAAGCTGAAAGTCAGGAGGTGGAAAGAAACAAAGGATGGGACATTAATAGAGGTAATGGATATGGAAAATAAGATAAAAGTAAGGAAAGCAGCAGGACGGAGAACGGTAGGCAGACAGACGGTCTGGGAGGACCTCACATATAGAGAATGGGAGGTGCAAGGGTGGATAGAGGAGTATGCAAGCACAATGAGAGAAAAAGGAAAGGAACCGAGAATCGGCTATCTCAAAATAAAGATAGATGGGAGATGGAAGGTGTGGAACGAGAGAATTGGGGACCTGGAAGAAGCGGGTGAATACGGAGAAGGGAAGCGTCGGAAGTATGAAGCGGTATCGGGGTTTCAGCAGGGGAACCGGCAACGGAGCAGGCGGCAGGACAGAAACAGGTACGAATGGTAACGTGGAACGTCGCGGGAATGGGAGCGATCTCAGAGGTCTGGGAGTGGCTAAAGGAGCACGACATAATCGTGGTGCATTAGACATGGATGGAAGGAAAGGAGGTAGAGAAAAAGACAAGCAAACTGGATGCCGAATTTCTATGGGTCGCTAAGGCGGCAGTGAGAGAAAAGAAGAGGGGAAGGGCGAAAGGAGGGCATCTGGCAGGAATCAGGAAAACGATTTTGGTGGGCGGTGAAATAACGCAATGGGAAGGGGGGCTGATCATCAGAAAGATACAGATAGGAAGAAATCGACAGGACAAAGGGACGATAGTAAGCATTTATAACAGAAACCTGAAGGAACTCGAAGCGGAGCTGGGGAAAATAATCGATGAGGCAGAGGAGAAGGGAGAGGCGGTGATAGTAATGGAAGATTTTAACGCCAGGATCGGGGATCAGCAGGCGGATACAGCAGGAAGGGAAGGACAGGAAAGTGAAAGGAGGACCAAAGACAAAACAGAGAATGCAGAAAGGAGGAAATTGATAGAAATATGCGCTAGATACGGTTTAATAGTGGCAAATGGGTAGGCAAATGGGTACGTATGTAGGAAGCCAAGGGGAGGGAGGTTCGGTCATTGACTACGTAATACTAAATAGCCAGGCGGAAGAAATGGTACAGAAGGTGGAAATAGAGGAGAGAACGGAATCGGATCATCTGCCGATAGTAACAACTTGTGAGAGGGTGGTGGAGAAGGAGCGGAAAAAGGGATCGTAGAAAAGGAAGCAAGAGGAAAGGAAGGAAATTATAAGATGGAGGCAAGAGAAGGCGGAGGATTACGAGGGAAAATTCCGCGCACTATGGGAGAGCGAAGAGAAGAAGACTGAGGTGCTAGATAGGTGGGACGCGCTGGTGACCAAAATAAAAGAAGCGGCACGTGAGGCAGGGATGGCGACGTGGGTGAACGGAAGCAGGACAGAGGAAAAGAAGACGAGCGAAAGAGTGAGAAAGCAAAAAGGAGTAATATGGAAACGCCTGAAAAATTTTATCAGAAGCCCCGGTCCGGAGGAAAAGGAGCAGCTAAAGGAGGCGAGAAGAGCGCTGAAGAAAATCAAGCGGGACGAGAATGAAGAGAGATGGAAGGAGCGGTGGGAGGCAGTGTGTTGTAGCACAAATCCCACAGAGCTATGAAGGGAGCTAAGGCCATTCAGGCCCAGGAAAGGGAGGAATAATAGTAGGCAAATAGGTGAAGAGGAGTGGGTGCAGCACTTCAGCGGTCTGCTACGAGGCAGCGAAGGCAACGAACAGGAAGAGACTTGCAGTGGGGGAACGGGTGAGAGAAATAGAGAGGAGGAGCACGAGAATCAGAATGGGGTGGGAAGAATTATAAACGAAATCGCGAATAAAGAGATAACCTCGGGAGAAGTGGAAAAGGAGTTAAGGAAAATGAGGAAGGGAAAGGCGGCAGGGCAAGACGGGCTGGCTATAGAATTCTTACAGGGGCTACCAAAAGAGGGAAAGGAAGAGCTGACTAATATACTAAACACCCTGTGGAAGGAGGGGAAAGTGGCAAGAGGATGGGAATGTGGACGGATCTATCCCTTACACAAAGCCGGAGATGTGGCGGACGCAAAAAACTACAGGGGAATAACGCTGATGGACTCGGGATATAAATTACTCACAAAGATAATGAGTAATCGCCTAAGATACAGACTGGAGGTCGAGAAACGGTTTGGCGAATCGCAGGCGGGGTTCCGAGGAGGAAGAGGAAGACGAGACCACATCTTCGTACTAAATGCGTTAATAAACAACAGGCTGAAGAGAAAGGGAGGGAAACTCTTTGCGGCATTCGTCGATTTTAGTACAGCGTTTGACTCCGTAGACAGGAAGGGAATGATAGAAGCGTTGAAGGGAGCGGGAGTTGGAGGAAGACTGTTAGGAATGATAGAGAAAATATACGAAGATACTCAGAACGAGATAATAGCGGAGAATGGGGTGACAAGGAGATTTAGAACAGCAAGAGGGGTTAGGCAAGGATGCGCACTGAGTCCTACTCTCTTCAACCTGTTCATAGAGGACATGGAGAAAAACTGGAAAAGGAGACGAGAGGGGGGAACGGTAATAGGAGGGGAAAAAATATACGCGTTAAAGTGCGCGGACGACGTGGTGCTGGTAGCCGACACGGGAGAGGGACTCAGAGAGATGATGAAGGACCTGGAAAGATATGTGGAGAGGAAGAAATTGGAGATAAATATAGGAAAGACCAAAGTGGTAATCTTCAGGAAATGATGAAGACAGAAGGAGGAGAGAGGATGGGTAATAAACGGCAAGGAAGTGGAAATAGCAAAGGAATATAAATACTTGGGTGTATATTTTTCGACGGGGAATACGTTCGAAAAATACATAAGAATGGTGGAGAGTAGGATAAGGAAGGCAGTGAACAGCGCGTGGGGCATTGCAAAAAGGGCAAGAATAGGGGGGTTGGCGGACCGGCTGAGGATAGCGGAGGCAATAGCGAGGAGCGGACTTTTGTATGGAGTGGAAGTGTGGGGATGGAAGAGAAGAGAAAGATTGGAAAGGACGCAGGTCAGATATACAAAGATGGCAATGGGGCTAAGGAGTAATACGCCTGAGTAGATTTGGAAAATGGAGGCGGGATGTCATGGAATAAACATGGTAATGGTAAAAAGGGCGGGAGATTACATAGGTAAAATATTAAAAATGGAAGAGGAAAGATGGCCAAGAAAGTGTCTACTAGAGGAGGCAAAAGGACTGGTGAATAACGATGGGACCAAGTGGGGAAGGGAGATGAAGGCAGCAATGGAGCAGGCAGGAGAAGGGCAGATAGCGGAGGCAATAAGAAGAGGAAACAACGAAGAATGGGAAATGAAGGTCGGGAGAGCAGTGCAGAAGATGGCAGAACAAGAAATTCAGAGGATGTGGGAGAAAATAGAAACGTCGAGTTACTGCAGGGAGTATAAACAAAGGAAAAGGCAGGTGGGAAGGGCAAAATACTGGGATGACGGAAGAGCGAGGCGAGAGAGCAAGGAAATATGGGCAAGGATGAGGTGTGGAAGTGTGGGAAGAGAGGAAAGAAAAGGTTTTAAGGATACAAGGTGCAGAGTGTGCACAAGACAAGAGGAAACGCTGGAGCACATATGGAGATGCGAGGAGGCCAGGATATGGATGAGCGAGCAAACCATCAGGAACTATGAAGACAGGAGGCAACGGCAGAGGGAAGATCCGGAAGGAGGCTGGCGGAAAGCATTAGAAAGAGAGGAGATAGTTGACGAAATGTGTGAGGTGGTAAAGGAATTTGAAAGTATAGCGAGGAGAAAGGAACGGGAAAGGAGGAGTTAGATAGGGAATAAAGTAAAAAAGGGAGATGGAGAAGAATGTAAATAGAGGTGTAAATATAGAAACTAAGGAATGGAGTAAAAAGGGAATACGGAGATGGAGCTAAGTTGTAAGGAGATATGTAAAAGCCCGTAAGGGTTGACCTGGAATAAAGAAATCTATCTACATCTATATTTGAACACTGTAGAGATAAATTGATTAAATTGAACTATAAATAGTTAAATTAGCCCCACCCCACTATGAAATTGGTATTCTTTTTGTTCATATTTATTTCTTCCGCTGCATCTTCATCAAAAAGTCTTAAGAATCTATTCATGGAGCAATTGATACAAGATGACTATATTCAAAACTCTATCGTTTATCCTTTTATTCAAAAACAGGCAGAATATCATGATTACATAAAGAAAACAGACGATAACAAAGATGTAGAAAACAAATTGCCTATTGTGATTGAAATTAGAGACAAATATATTTACCTACGTTGCTTATCGAATCTAACCTCTTCTCCAAATAAATACTATAGGAGAAATGTATTAGAATTTAAGGGAGATTTCATTCGTAATTTAAATTCAGATGAAAATATAATAGATATTCTCGAATGGATAACTAATATATCTAAAGACCTTTTTACATCTATTTTACATTTTACGATAGAGAAGGTGGAAGTGTTTTTGGCGATGAAACTGCTTCTATGGGACAAAAATTCCAAGAAAAACTTACGAAGCGCTTTGGAAAAGATTCAATTACTATAAAATACATTAATCCTCAGCTATTTTCTTACGCTTACCACATTATTTACGATACTCCCGATGACACACAGGTGTTGAATATTATTGATAATAATAGTAGCGAAAATATTATTGGCAGTTCTACTAATCATCAAGTCATTATGACAGTTGATCAACTTCGAGAGTTTTATAAAAATAATGAAATTTTTGCAGATAAAAATTTTCGTAAACATGAAACAGCAGCCATCACAGATATGAATAGGATCGAAACAATTTTCTTTTTAACTAAAAATAAAATTGAAAAGAGATTGTGTAAGGAATTTAGTGAATATATGAATACTAATTATTTTAAGACGGCTGATTATTATGAATTTGATTTAAATTCTGATGATCAAAAAATAGTACATTTATACATTGAATTTATATTTAAGCATTTCACTGACTCTCTAAGTACTCAAATTGAATCTTTTTTTGAAGAGTTGACTCTAATATTCTCTCTTGTATTAAGTAATCCGTCTCTGCCAAAGGATTTAGCCAATTTCTATGAACAACCTAATGAATTCTTTGTAAAATTTCTAGAATCGGTTAAAGAATTCGATTTTTCACAATTTGCATGGAAAGGTGTAAAAAATCTTGAGAAATATAAAAAGACTGTTGAAAAATTTACAGAAGCAACTAATAATGACCAACCATTTAAAGATAACATTTTCTAACAACAGCAGATTTAAAATTCTTGAAAACTTTTTACTTATGATTCATTCATCCAAGACAGTATTTTTTGAAATACTTGATAATAAGAAGTGTAGTCAAATTTTAAACGCCCTTAGTCTAATGTCTATGGTAGTACTTATGTCATTGATCATTCGAAAAAAATTATTGAGGGATTTTGCAGATATTCTCATGATAAAGAGACCGATGGTTCATCTCGTACTGAACTTTATAATAATTTAAAATCAACTCTATCTCAATCCGCATCAAATCCCCCATATGGAATATCTAGTGTCGTTCCAATTGATTTTATCTCATTTTTATTTTATGGTATTCAGCTTGAAAACAGAAGCAGTGATAGGAATCAAATTTCTCTTACTGATTAGTTAATTAAATTTGATTTAATTTATGTAATATTAAAGCCTTTTGTGATTATAAAATTAGATAGAAGGATTAAATAATAAAATGCACAATATACACCGTCTGCTAAACTTTTAAATTTCTTAATAAACCTTTAAAAATATATTTTTAAGAAACAAAGGTAGTTTATGAGCTAAATATGTTAGAACAACACATGTGGAGAAAAACATTGATATACAGATGACACGGTTCTACGAATATAAATTAAAATAATACTCATGCTTCAACTTCTTCAGTAATTATACATTATTTTAATTATCTTGATAAAATAACATTTTTAAAACAGTTGAAACTAGTTGCTGCGGGTTAATAAAAGTTAATATGGTTTCCGTTGTCTTAATGTGGTAGATTTAATAAATAAAAATGTAGTCTCTAGCGTATAATGTAGTGGATTATAAACTTCAATCCTTTGAGCCATTTCATCTTAAAAATTTTTAAACAAGTAAAAAGAATAGAGCATTGCAATATATTCAATTGATTACATCTATTAAATCGTAGAATATTGTTTTTATTACACACAGGTTAAAATAGTTTACTATTTGTTAGGGATTTAACCACTAATTAATAAATAACCTACACTATTTGACATTATTAAAAAAATTAATCTAGAATTGGTCAGATTAAATTATTTCACACTTTTAGAATAAAGCAATATATTTAGGCACGAAAATTATATCTTATGGAATCAAAATACAAAGTTTTATTTCTTGTTATAACATTATAATGTCGTTGAATTCTAATTATTTTGCAATTAATAACGACCCCGCAGGATACAAAAGGTATAATGAATGATAAAAATGCATAAAATGATATTAAAATCTGTGTATGATATTTATATAACCTATAAAGTATTATTTTAAGGCATTTGGGTTATTTCTGATTATCTAATAAATATGGTCAGAGATAAAAGTGCTTATTAATTTATTTCTCTACAGTATTTTAGACAACATGAGATAATTTAGTTGTTACTTCTCAGAGTACTTTAGAATACTATTGAATTTGGTCAACAATTGTTTTAATTTCCTATATAAAATTAAATATTGCTCAATCTAACTATTTTTGAATTCTTGTTACTAAAAAGATATACAATATGATTTACCTTCAAATAATGTCATATAAGTTGAGGATAGAACTTAAGCATAATAAATTATATGTTTTTTTCTATTTATCTGATTATTGGACTACTGAGAAATGCCATCCAGCATTCAACATTACAAAATTAAGAATAGTTACTAAAATTACTAGCCTCCCAACATAACAATTTTTATATATTTTAATATTTCATTTCTTAAACGCAGAAAACAAAAATAATTACAAACAACTCAACAACTATCTACTTAAAGTAATTTAGTCCTATAAATATTACATCCTCCATTGAATTTAATTTATATGATCAGTTTATTATGTACAGTTACGACACACATTTTTCTCTTATTATTTAATTTATAATTTCTTAAATCACCTGTGTCATATGATATTCTTAAATTTCATTGATTTACAAATTTACTAGACAATAAACTATCTAAATTAACACTATTAATTACACTTTAAGTGTTTTAGTAGTAGTAGTAAGTCTTCATTTCCCAATGTATCCCCTTGCGGGTTTTTACATTCCTCCTTTCTTCATCCTTTTCCATATTTCCATTTTCACATTTGCCCTTTCCTTATATTAATCTATTGCTATTTCTATTTCTATTTATGCTCGTTGTTCTCTTATTTTTCTCGTTCCCTCTCTTCTTCTCTTCTACTGACTATTTTCTCGAACTGTCTCACCACCTCACACATTTCCTCAATTAATTCCTTTCCTTCCAGTGCCTTGGCCCATCCCGTTGATTCCGTGTCCTGTTGCTGTTCCGTCCACCGTTGGTATTTCTTCCATACGTCCTCCTCCATCTGTCTTCCCGCGTCCTCACATTCCCATATGTGTTTCAGTGTCTCCTCCTCTTTCTTACACACTCTGCATTTGCTATTCCGGAATCCTTTTTCTTTTTCCCTTCCTATACTTCCACATCTCATTTTTGCCCATATTTCTTTGAGTTCCCCCCTCGTCGTTTCTTTCGTCCAGTACTCCTTCAATCCCACTTCTTTTTTCCTATCCTTGTACTCCGGGCAGTACTTGGATTTCTCTATTTTCCTCCAGTTCCCCTGTATTTCCTGGTCCGTCATGATTTGCTGCGCTCTTCCTGCCTTTTTCTCCCATTCTTTTGCGTTGCTCCTTCTTAGCGTGTCTCCTATTTTTCCTTCTCCCGCTTCGTTCATTGCCTCTTCCACTTCTCTCCCCCACTTGGTCGCGTTGCCGTTTTGCATCCCTCTTGCCTCCTCCAACAAGCATTTCCTGGGCCATCTTTCCCTTTCCATTCCCATTATTTTCCCCAAATAGTCCGCCGCCCTCTTTCTCATCACTATTTGTACTCCCTTGCATCCTGCTTCCATTTTCCAGATGTATTCCGGTATATTTCTCCGCAGTCCCATCGCCATCTTGGTGTACCTTGCCTGCAGCCTTTCTATTCTCTCTCTTCTTTTCCATCCCCACACCTCTACTCCGTACAGCAGTCCACTTCTCGCTAGCGTTTCCGTTATTCTTAGTCTCTCTCTCAGTTCGTTTATTCTCGCCCTCTTTGCTATTCCCCATGCCGCGTTTATCGCCTTTCTTGCCTTGCCCTCCACCAATTTGGTGCGCTTTTCGAAGGTGTTGCCCGCCGAGAACCATACTCCTAGGTACTTGTATTCCGTCACCACCTCTATTCTTTTTCCGTTGATCTCCCATCCTTTCTCTTTCTTTTTCCGTCCTCCCTTTCTGAATATCACGACTTTTGTTTTTTCCGTGTTCACCTCCAGCTTATTCCTTTTCACGTATCTGTCCAACACTCCTAACATTCCTCTTAGTCCTTCCCCCGTGCCTGCTACCAATACTACGTCATCGGCGAATTTCAGTGCATATATCTTCTCCCCCCCTATTACTGTTCCCCCTTCCTTTCTCCTTTCCCACTCCTGTTCCATGTCTTCGATGTACCAGTTGAAAAGCGTCGGGCTCAGTGCACATCCTTGTCTCCCTCCTTTCGTCGTTCTGAATTTCCTCGATATTCCTTCTCCCGTTATTATTTCATTGTGTGTTTCCTTATATATTTCTTTTATCATTTGTAATAATTTATCCTTTACCCCTGCCTGTATTAGCTTCCTCACCATAATCTCCCTGTCTACCGAATCGAAAGCCGCTCTGAGGTCGATGAATGCTGCGTACAATTTTCCTCCTTTCTTTTTCAGGCTGTTATTTATTAAGGCGTTAAGCACGAAGACGTGGTCCCTTGTTCCCCTTCCTCGTCTGAATCCGGCCTGCCCTTCCTTTACCAGTTTTTTGCTTTCGATCATTTGCCTCAGTCTTTTATTCACTATGCCCGTCATGATTTTGTATCCTACATCCATTAACGTTATCCCCCTGTAGTTCCTTACATCCGCTGTGTCTCCTGCCTTGTGTATTGTGTATATCCTCCCTGTTTCCCACCCCCTCGCCAGTTCTCCGTTCTTCCAAAGTCCTTTCATTATTTCACCTAACTCTTTCCTCCCTTCCTTCGGTAGCCATTTGAAGAGCTCCGCTAC
>JAPYZT010003975.1:0-22886 GCA_030522965.1 Tryphoninae sp. A BG-2022a | reverse complement strand
TTTCGGCGATTTTTTTTCCTTCCACTTGGGGGAGCCACTCGTCCCGATCACGAACTCGTGATAGCCGAAGGACGCCCCGTGCGAAACATCATCGTAATAACAACGTTAATGGTCATCGTTGTTCCGAAAATCGTTGAATTTATATATAAAGGAAGGGAGAATTGTGCCTACTGGTAAATAATCGAGGGAATGCGAAACGTTATCTCAAGTCCTTCGTTAAGAGGAATTCTTTTCTCGCAGTTTCTTCGTACTTGCGCGATTCGTTCGGGCGCCCACGTCCAAAGTTATTATTTAATAATTCAAAGTATTCAAGAGACGAGAAAGGTGTTTACGTTTTAAGTAATGAGAGAAAAGTGAATGCTAAGCGAAAGATAAAAAGCCTGTATTAAGCGAAAAAGATATTCGAGTGCTTTTGAAGGGTCAACTAGCCGTTACAGCCCTTGAAGGAATAAAGATCGGAGGGCACCTTCAAAATCCTGATCCAAAAAAATTAACAAGTTATTGCGTTATACATTTTTTGTTTCGCGTCTCTCGGAAAAATTTGCACACATTCGATGATTGCAAAGTTCGAGTCGTGCCATTAATTATTTCAACTCGATAAACACCGGTTCGCAATACGATATGGCTGCACGATTTCGAACGAGACATGGATTTCATCCCATGTTTTTTTTCGGGGACCATGAAATATGCATTTTTCTCCTCTCTCGCTCTCTCGTACTTTGACGTACGCGATTCCCAAAGTGCGCCCATCGTCCTTATACGTATAATGACTGTGGAACGTTCACGAGTGAGAAAGAACCGAAAGAAAAGAGTGGTTATAGAAAGTAGAGGGAGAAACCGAGGATTGAGTGTACTTCTGTGTGTGTGAGAGAGAAAGGGAAAGAGAAAGAGAGAGAGGGAGAGAGGGAGAGAGAGAGAGAGAGAGAGAGAGGGAGAGAAGAGAAGGAGATGGAGAGAGTGAGACAGAAAAGGAGTGATGCTTCGCGCTGATGGTAACGGCGTGCGAGCACCTCGGCCCCACCTAGACGCGTGGGACCGACACCCACGATCTTCCATCTCATCCGTTTGAGCCCCTGGACCTCCACACATACACATACCTATATACATTCATGGGCCAATACAGGTATAAAACCATAGCTATACCCGAAGGAAGAATCTCATCCAGGCTGCGGTCGCAAGTTCCTCCTCTTCGCGATTTAATATAGGTATACGCTTCCTTCCGCAGCTCGCGAGAGGACTCACGCTCCCTACACGCTTTTACGAGAGTTACGAGTGACGAAGAGACACAGAAGTAAAGAGGGAGAGAGAGAGAGAGAGAGAGAGAGAGTGTACAAGACGTCCTGGTAATAAGGAGATAGCGCAAGGCCACACGTTCTCCAATCGTTTCGTTCACTCTCTCCTCCTTCATTCTTCCACATCCTTCGTGTCATTTTTTTCTTTCGCTCGCATAGCTACGAAGGGATGGCCATTTTACGAATTGAAAAAATTAATCGATTTAATTATCGTATGAATAATAAACGGGTTGTTATCGTTAATGTCGGGTTTGAACACGCGTTGCGTCAATGAAAGAAGGATCTTTTTTACGCGGCAAATCGCACGGTTTCTTCGCGAAGAGGCTTGCGCGTGGCGCTGGAGGCGAATAAAACGCGCATTACTGGTCTCTACGCGCCTGCGTACAAGCGAGCGCGATCGTGGGATCGCGCGAGGGAGTAGTCTTCCGTCGCGCACGCGCATCACCCTGCGCCAAAGATCCTCGCGTCTCTTATTCCTGCGCATGCGCGATATTATTATTTATAGGCGTGCCAACTCTCCGCTCGCTTCGGGATTCCCGGCTACATATGTAACGTATAGTTACCATACGCGAGAACAAAATCTCGATGACGGATCGATTTGTGAAGTGGAAGAGAAAATTAGTTGGATGGAGCTAAGTTGATGGATAAAATTGACTCTGTAATAATTAAATCTTCCAACCATTACGTATCCACCATCGCCTCTCTAAAAAGCAAGATAACAACCCTTTTTCATCGTGTTACATAAAAATAGGAAACTCATAAATTCATGAACGTTTTTTAGTTATAAAAAGTGAGGTCTTTGCAAAAAGTTGTAAAATTGATGAAAATCAACCAAAAACTCATCGTCGATTGGCTAATTAACAAATTTTCATCGAGAGATACTTTCGATTAGATATTTTTCCTACGAAAAAGATCTGACTTATTTGAAAACTATCTTTTTTCGTGACACAAACGTAAGAAACAAAAGAAAATCTATAGGTTATTTCCCTACAAGGCAAAATAACAATCCCTGTACATCGTGTTACGTAAAAATAGGAAACTCATAAATTCATGAACGTTTTTTACTTATAAAAAGTGAGATTTTTGTAAAAAATTGTAAAACCGATGAAAATAAACCAAAGACTCATCGTTGATTGGCTAATTAACAAATTTTTGATCAAGGGATACTTTCGATTAGATATTTTTCCTACGAAAATGATCTGACTCATATGAAAACTATCTTTCTTCGTGACATAAACGTAAGAAACAGAAGAAAATTCATGGGTTATTTCTCTACAAGGCACAATAACAATCCCTATACATCATGTTTCGTAAAAATAGGAAACTCATAAATTCCCGAACGTGTTTTACTTATAAAAAGTAAGATCTTTGCAAAAAAAAAAATGCAAAATCGATGATAATCAACCAAAAACTCACCGTCGATTGACTAATTAACAAATTTTGATCGAGAGATACTTTCAATTAGATATTTTTCCTACGAAAATGAGCTGACTCATTTGAAAAGCATCTTTCTTCGTGACACAAACATAAGAAACAGAAGAAAACCCATAGCTTATTTCTCTACAAGGCAAAATAACAATCCCTGTACATCGTGTTATATAAAAATAGGAAACTCATAAATTCATGAAAGTTTTTTATTTATAAAAAGTGAAAACTTTCCAAAAAATTGTAAAACCGATGAAAATCAACCAAAGACTCATCGTCGATTGGCTAATTAACAAATTTTTGATCGCGGGATACTTTCGTTTACATATTTTTCCTACGAAAGTGAGCTGACTCATTTGAAAATCATCTTTCTTCGGGATACAGACGTAAGAAACAAAAGAAAACCCATAGGTAGAGAGACATGTAGACATAGATATATCTCACGAGGGTGCCGCTCGTTTAAGGCACGTGTCTCTCGGCACGGACTATCCTCAGCCTCCGATATATACACGACACGTTGATATCGTACGTGGAGATCGGATGTCGACGTATAGATTTCCGCCTCGTCGACGTACGTTTGTCGATCCCGGACGGAAAAACGTCGCTATATATATATATATATATATATATATATATATATATATATATAAGGTTAGAGTGCTCGGTAGTTACAACGACTCACGCGAAGACGAACAGAGCGGCCACGTGCGCGTTCACGAAGAAAGAGAGACAGGGGACGAAGGAGTGATTTAAAGCCACTCTTTGAATCGTTTCACCTCTCGAGAGTCACCGAGAACGATACCAGCATCGCTCGATGAGGGCCAAAAAAAGAATGCATTTTCTTTTTATTCGTCAAATCGATCAGCTTCGGCAGCAATTTAACGCTTTAATATTCGTCTCTTTTTTGTTCGACCGATCGAGGACGCAAGTTTAACGATCGATGTGACGATTTTTTATTGCACCTTTCCAGAAAGAAAGTTTGGAAAAATGTTCGAGCGCTTTAAAATAAAATTTATATTTACCGCTACGTACGTTACTTTTATACGACGCGCATGGAACATTAGAAATCGATGCGCTCATCCGGTCGTTTGGAAATTTTAAGAAGTTTTAGGATAAAGCGTTGTTTTAGATTTCGTTGAAACTCTCGCCTCTTTCCAAAACTTCCGGGAGTTTTCGCTCGGTTTTTTGAATCGTCCGATCAATTTTGAAGTTTTGTCGTTAGAATTTTTTTACTAGGAAAGGAGGAAGAAGAAATTGTCATCGTTTTTATTGAATTTAAAAAATTTTTATCGTTAGCAAATATCTGTGTTCGAGCCGAGCAATTCCATCTGACTATTGTATTATTCGAATGATCGTTTAAATGTGAGAAAAGACAACGGGCGCGAAAGGACAGAGGCTCAGTCTTTCGGACAAGGAGCATGTCGAACAAACCATAAATCACGATTAAGGGTCGAGGAAGTGCGTCTTCCTTGTACCACCTGGAACCTGACGATTTCAACAGGCAGACGCCCATGCTCTCACACTTGGAAACGAAACGATCGTACGTCAAGAGTGCAATGCGATTGTCACGTTTGCCGCGCCCAGAAAAATTAATTTTCATTTTAGCCCTTTACGATCGTCATTGTACTTCTTGAATTAATCAAAAGAAAGATAATTCGACATCAGTGACAAAAAATAAATAAAAAGAAAAAGCTAAAATTGATTTAACTCGAAGCAACGTCAATTTGCAATAAAAATCTAAAAATTAGATTTCTCGTGAGAAAGAAGAAGATTATATTTGGATGATTGAAAAATGATTGTTTAAATATGAACATTTATTGAAATTTAAATTTGTACTTTAACGATAGAGAAATTATCATCGTGCGAATGGGATTTCATTCTCATCGACGAATGGAATTGAAAGAAAAGTTTCTCAACGAGGAAACTTTGATTCCGCATTATCGCACGAACGATCGATCTGGCACTTTTCCGAAGGATTGGCTTGAAAGGGGTCGCGCGAATCACGATAAGATAGCCCGCGCGAAGAAGAGAAATTTTATACATCGTGTGTTTTGTGGACTGAAAAAAGTTCCGTCGTCGACTCGAATTTCTCGTTTTGCCATTGTTGCCGCGTGAGCTCTTTAACTCGGCTTATCTCTTCTAAACCATGCCTTTTATTCTCGGATCTTCTTTTTTTTTATCAATCTTTCTCGGTTCCCTTGTAAGTTTCACGTCTTATCCGCTCGCTGGGAGAGGATCCTAGATATTGTCTACAAGGAAGACGCGTCTCACTCGATATATATATATATATATATCACGAGTCGTTGCGCAGAGGAACCGCGTGGGCGAAACCCGCGCGAGTTCGTTTCTACGACTCGATCCTCTTTATTCTCGGACCTTCGAGAACCTCGGAGCATCTACGGCTTCGACTTTGTGATCTATTCTCTATGCGTTTTCATCCTCCATTATGTTCCTGTCGTGAAAGAACATTCTTTTCTTTTTAACAAATTACATTTTCCTTTTTTGCTTCGTTTTCCTGTCTACACGAGTATTCCATTAAAATTCTGTTCATTTATTGTAATTGGATCGATCTTATCATCTTCGAGTTGGTTACAAATAAGTTTGTTATTTACGGTTATATTTCATTCTTGCTGGCATTCAAAGTTGGACGCACGGTTTGGTTCCTTCTTTTTTTAAATTGGATATTTCGTAACATTTTGGTAATTAATTAAGGGGCCAATGGGAATTAATTGATGGAATAAATTTCTTGATACATCGATCAAATGATTTTGCTAGAGAACGTGTATTGGTTACAAATATTTGTGAATTTCATTAATTTCCAGCTATCGAACAAATGGGCGAGCTCTTTAAAATGTTACTCGTGCAATTTTGTGTCCAACGAACGAGAATGAACATACAGTATCGGAAAATGTTAATCGCTTCTAAAGTTCTAAAAGCCTATGTCGATCGCAAAATTCCCGTACAATGAGATAATCGTGGTTTACTCATCGATTTTTTTTATGATTTATCGACATCAAATGGGTCAATCATAATTTCGTGTTTTTTGCGTTTTTCCTCTAGAGTTTTTGAAATATCGGCAAAAATAATGTTATATTCGCCATCAGCGACAAATTTCCGATTCCTTAACCACCCAACAAAGTCTTTTCGGACGAAATAAAATTTTTACCCCCGGCGGGCCGATGGTCGACATTCGTAAATTTTTTTTTCGGCACTTTGGAGGGGCGGGAGGGGTCAACATTTTTTTTCGTCCAAAAAGACTTTGTAGCACCATTTCGGAATCGGAAATTGCCCGCATAACATGAATATGATGAAATAAAGGGGTTTTGAAGCTAAACAAAATTTGGCCCCATCGTATAGGCCTTCTTTTGCAGATCCCCCCTCCTCCTGAGGATCTTCCGAAAATCGCGATTTTCTGAGCGTCGCCACGGCCACAAAAATTAAGCTACCCTTATAATCCTTGGGTGCTTTTGTCGAGTGCTCGACAAGCTCTTTAAAAAGATATTCGTACAATTTTCTGTCCCCCGAACGAGAACGAATATACAGCATCGGGAAAAGTCGATTTTTCGAGGTTTCGCGATACCCATTGAAATCGGCTACATTGCATTCCGAACAATTTTAATCAATTCCCTCATTCTAAGAGCCCATGAATATCTACAATCGACCATCGTTGATCCACCGTAGACCTACTTCAATGTATAGATAGAGATTCGGCTCTGCCATTCATGGTACCTGCTCATCCAGGCGCAAAAATAGCTTACGTGTAGTCTAATTTATGGACGAACTAAGCTCGTTACCCATCGATACCACGCTACGCGTAAAATATTTAATCCGTATTAACGAAAATTTTGGGTTGTCTATTGGAAAGTGAGTGGAGGATAAGACTATAACGTACAGGACGATACTGCTCCTTGGAAATAACACGTTGGCGTAGTCGAGCAAGAGTGCGAGTATTAAAGATAACAAAAATGGAAAGAACAAGACGGAAAGACACGATGATAAAACGAAACTCGCCGGTCGTTGTTCTTCGCGGTATGATTAATGCGATCGATCGACTAGAGACCGAGAACCAGTTGATCCAGGGAGAAGATCGAAACCGTATAACGATTCTACTCTTCGTTTTTCAGTGATCTTACGTCGTCCTGGCTGCTCCAGGGTGCGAGTAGAGATCGAGAAGAACGAAGAGAGAGAATCGACGTAACCGATCTCGAATTTCGCCCTGGGACTTTTACCATTGAAAAAAAAGTCAACGGAAAATGATGATTGTGTTTCGATATTGTTAAATCATGGTTAGGGACTTTTTCGTTCGTTCGTTCGTTTCGATATATCCAGTATTCTCAGCGTGTCTTTCCGGTTCGAGCTCTTCCTATGAATCATGTAAAGCCCACGTGTAAATATCGCGTTGGCGACGAGGAAGGAAGCATCGGGCCTCGATACAGCCGTACGGTGTACGGAAAAGTACTCTCGCTTCGTATGATTAATGCCCTGGACCGATCGGCCAGTGAGAACGTAGAGTATATACGCACGTGTGGCAAAACCGTTCGCGGTTTATCGATTCGCATTGGGGTCAGAAAATATCCCAAGCTCTTCGGATAATCCTCACGAGTGTTTGCAATAATGAACGACGTGTGCGGTAAAGATTCAAGCGATCGTAACCGAGCTATTTACCTGCTGGAGAATCGACGGAATATCACGATAAATTTGATTTCTTAGAAACAAAAAACGAGTATAAATCGAGTATAAATCGCGAATAAAAATCAAAATTGCGGATTAAATTTCTTGGAAAAATAAAATCGCGCATCGAAATTACAGTCGTGGATTACATTTTTTGACAATAAAATCAGGAGATGGAATTATACGGGTACCACGATTAATTTTATTGGCGATTTTTTATTTCTTTAGGAATCAAGAAGATTTCAGTTTAAAAAAGAAATCGGTCATATAAATTATTCAAAATTACTCGGACGATGTTCTTTGTTGTTGCAGAAGTAAGGAAGTTATTTATATATTGCCCGTACCAACGTGGAATCGTTGAATTATTCAAGGGTTTCCAATACGCTCGCGTTCCAAATTTTTGAAACAGCTCGAATATAGTTTTCATGTACTTCGCGAACTGAACATCCGGTTTGAATCATTGAGTACCCCGATAAAAAAACCAGAAAATATCTAGTAGGGGAAATATACTCGATTCACGACTTCCTTCATTTAACTTTTTTTTGCTGCAAAGATTCAATATAACGTCAAAAATATCGCAAACTACCGTGCCATTGTCGATAATAGGGTGAACTTCGGTTGACCCCAAATCCTAAACAATATTTCAATATAAAAAATTCGAAAATTCGATCGTAATTAAAATTGTTAACAGTAATTACAAAATTAAAATAATAAACATTTTAATTGACACAATTGCAAAGTGCGCACATCTTCGACCTCGTTTTCTATTTGTTTTTTTAATCGGCGAGTCCATGTGCTTCGATCCGTAAAATTTAATGATCTTATCTCGTTTTTATCGTTGGAATTCAACAATAAATATGAAGATATAAATCATTCCATTATTACGACATATTTATTTGTTTATATTTAAAAATGCGAGTATATGATATCGTTTCATCCGTAGTGTAGGAGCTTCGACAGCGCTTTTCTCTGTACTACCCGGGATTTTATCGCCTACCCTCTGTCTCCTCCATCGTCCGGACCCTAGCGTGTCCCAAGAGACACGACGAGATTTCATCGTCGTCGCTCTTGTACTTTCTCATTCTTCGACACACGCTCTCACTGTTAAACCTTACTACGGACCGCCTGCCTTTATTCTCATTTGCTCCGCATCTCACGAGATATTTTGCTCCGGAGTCTGCGAGCGTCCCTACTCGAGAGAGCCCGCTCTTGCGACCGTTCGCTCGTTTGTTCGCATCATTAGAGACACTCTCGCGTGTGGCAATTTGCCACGCCCAGGTTACAAGAATTCGCACCTTTACTACACATACACGTAGCTTGTACCGTTTTCAGCGACAAGGATCGCTATAAACGCGAGCGACTGAAACGTTTTTGTGGCAATTTTCTTCATTTTTTTCTTTTTTTTTTTTATAATTTTTTTTTATCTCAAGGACTTTCGCACTCTCGCAAGCTTCTCGTCATTTTTATCGGGGTAAGATTTACGTTATTCGAAAATCTTCGAAAGATGAAATATCGTTTTGTTTTTGAAGAACCTGCTACATTTGATAGGACGAAAGGATCTAAAAATGATCGACGAGTAGAATGATTATTCGGTCGTTGAAAATGATGGCGTGATTTTTCAAATAATCAAAAATACGTGATTAAAATGTAAGCTTATTTTTCAGATATTCAACTGACGCATCAATCCTGAACGGAAACGATCTGTTTTCAGGTTACTTCGGGATGTTAAACGATTCTATTGGAGTTCATGAAAATCTGGTCCTCGATATTTCACTTTAATTTTTTTTTTTTCGTGAATAATTTCAGGGTTTTAACGGTCAACTCGTTAAGTATGTAGTCACTTCTTATAATCGACTCTTCACAGGGCTATCTATTCGGTAAGCTAATTAACAGGCAAAGAAGTTCTTCGGTCCGGTCGCCGATGGCGAGATGCCACGGATACACACGGATACGAGTCCTTGAATAATTATATATATATATATATATATATATATATATATATATATATATATATATGTATATCCAGGTATCTATCGGTGGTGGTGGTTGTCTTTCTCGTTGGGTAGGCAGACTCCCGCTACTTCGGTGACTCCTTTCGTGAGGTGAGCGCGCGTTGAACGAACGTCTTCCCGTCACGCGACCATTTTCGCTTCGCGGCGACAAAAGACTCTCCAAGAACGGTGGGAGATGTATTTATTCTTCTCCCGGTCGGAATTCGGTCCCATTAGTTCGCTGCCGGCGTTGTTTGTCGTCCGCGAGATTCGTGCCGCGAGCCTCTCTCTAGCACGAAAAGTCCCCTGGGACTCGAGTCGAGGTTCGTTTTTTTCAAACGGAATATCCGGATCACGTTGTCGGGTTTTTGAAAAAAACGACAAGTGCGAGTCGATGATTAATTTATTCCTGCTTAGTGATCTTTTCTATTTCTGCATTTATTTACGAACGAAGTTCTTGCTACAAAAGGAAAAATAGTTTTTGGTAAATACAGTTTTTTCTATTGGAAAAATATCTTAAGATGATCGAACGAAGGACGGAAATTTTTATTTCATACAGACGACAAAGCTCTGAGGAACATTATCGAATTCTTCGAAACCGATTTTTCTAAAGAATCAAAATAAGTTTGACCCTCGTTACCCTTCCTAGATCCTCATTCTTCCCTAACGAAAGAAAAACCATTAAAAATGAGCAGAAAACTATGGATGGAATCTCCAAGCTCTGGCAATCAGCTACTTTTTATCAACGAAATGGCACGGGCTCAAGGATCACGACAACTTTCCAATAAATCGATTGGGAAGGGGGAAAAGGAGGAAACTCGACGAGATAAACTGTGGCTGAAATAAATTAGCAGCGGGTTAACGCACGCGCCAGGCGTTTCGCGATTTTTTGTTTTTTATATTCGTTGATTTTTCATTGTTTTTGTTGTTTTTAACGAAGCACAGCACGACGTCTTCTCGGTTATACTAACGAGTCTTCGAGTTAATAAAAATCGTAGCTTACCTCTCGTCGTCCATCTTTCGCGGCCTTGCCGCCAGGGATGACCGTCCTCGTATGGTAGATCGAAAAAAAAAAAAGAAAAAAAAAAAAAACAAATTAAAAGAAAAAAAAAGATAAAAGCAAAGTCACTCGATGAGACCCATTTCTTCTGGGCTGTCGTCTTTGCCTGTTTGGAACTCTTCGCTGCCCCTCTAATTAATTCGTAAGTTCTTATCGTACCTTCGGGAGGGACGCGTTACGATAAGGCGCGTGTTCTCAATACGCGTTTATCGTGATCCGAGATTGAATATTAATTCGGTGTTATATGCATGTATATATATATATATATATATATATATATATATATATACAAACGTGTTCGTACGAATATATACGAACACGTTTGGATCGAAGGAAGTAAGAGACTTCGTAGAACTTTTCGAACGTCATATTTGTCTCACCACCCTCGAGCCTCGATCGTTTGTTATCTATGAAAACGGTGAGAATCTCGAATTGGTCGATAACAACCCACGAGCTACTGGCGACTTAATTAAGTAATAAGATAGAAATAAAATATTCAATATACAATTACATTTTTATTCTACACCCAGCAATTAATTTTTAACCAAAAATTAAAGATTTTGATCTTTAATTTCTTGATAAATATTTTTAAAAAAGTAGATTTTTCGTACGAATTGTTATCACCGATTGCTCGTTACAAAAACGCCAATGAAAATCTCATTTCGATACGTCAATAAAGTTAGTAATATCCGTAATTCTGACTGTCCATCCGTTTCAATTTATATTTCAATGCGTCGAAATTAATTCACTTCTAATGACAGATTTATATATATATTAAAATTTGTTTGAAATGCTTCATCGAGATAGATTGTATTATCGGATATAGGGTAAATTTATTTGTCAGAACCTTTCCACACGTATATAATACGTGTGTATAATGCGTGTCTTGATATACTGAACGGTGTATACGCTTTCGAGAGAGTCAATATTATCCATATATGAGATAAATGTATATATATATTTATTACTTATACGTATATAGGGGTTTTGATGGATGGCGCACGAAACGCGTGATGGATTATTCGATCTACGAGGATGAACGACTCCCACGAGAGTCGCTCGAAAAACATTTTTTTCGACTGTATAAGTAGTATATTCGACTCTCAAAGTGTCACGGGTAGACAACAAACTTTAAAATTTTATAATTCAAAGAAAAAAATAATTTTTACGAAAGATAATACTCGCTGTTTTAAACGCTCGACCGGTAGACAATTTTGGAACATCTTCATCGTCGAGCCGATGTTTTTTTTTTCTCGGTCATTTTCATTTTATTTATTTTTCCGTGAGACCGGCGAGCACTCGCGCACCCAAAAAGGAGCAAATATTTGCTCGACTCAGTGGGCAGCGCAAAAATTTCGGCGCAAATGGGCACAGAGGAAAAAAAGTAAAATAAAATTATGCAAAAAAAAAAAAAACAAAAAATAATCACGTCGTTTGCACAGAATCGGTAGAAGCAAGGAATCATCGAGGAATGCAATTATGCAAAGGCGGGACGAGAGAAGAGAAAATATTCTCTTCCCACGCTCGACAATAACTTTAACTCCCCCTTGAGCGCGTACGCGATTACGAGCTCTTCGGTAGTTCACTGGCAATCCTGTTTTTCGGTGACAATAATATTATTCGCGAGTGAAAAGGAACCAGTAGGCCACTTGAAAAACGATCTATAAGTTTCCCGTACTAACTACCTCTCACGTGCGTTCTCGCGATTCTTGTAAAACGCGTTTTTTCTTTTTTTTTTTTTGGCGCATAAATGAAATTTATTTCGTATACGATATAAGGTAAACGGATGAAGTTTTTTTTTTAATACCAAAAGCTACTGCTTTTCTCTCTTGCCACATCATCCTTGTAGCATTTTTTTAAACCAGACTAAAAAACTCGTTGTAAGAATCAACTTTTTATGCGACTTTATGCATTTGAACGAAAATCTGTTAGTTCATTACAATTAATTTATCATGCGGTTCGGAAAAATTATTATTGCTGTTTTTTTTTCAAAAATATTGTTTCCTCGTTTGCCGAACGTGTGTATCTATTACCTCGTGTTGCAGTCTTTACATAAATATATATAGGTAGGATAAGTAAAAATCGTGCCCGGCGCCAGTTAAGCGAGAAGATATATAACGAGTCTCAGTGAATAAATCGATGGTAGAATACGATGAAATCAGTGTGGAGCTACGCTATATACGGTAGTTGTACTACGAGATCCAAGAAAGTTTTGCCGACGTTGTTGCGCGTTTACCTCGTGGCCGCGGGGCAAATTCTCATTCGAGAGGATAATATTCTCTGTGTTCTCCACGCCTGTGGCACGCGGCGCCAACGAAATACACCTACAACTACGTGTACAGGGTGTCCCATTTTAATTTATCGATGGAAATAAATCGGGAAAATGATGTCGTACGAAAAAAAATATTGCTCGTAAAAATTTTATGATTTCGAAGGGGATGGTCATATTTTCAAAAATCTGTCTACGAGTTGAGGTTATGCGGAGGTTATCATCCGTTTTTTTCATGAGAATTATCGTTTTTTTAATCGCGTCATATTGAGGACGAGATTAAGGCGAATATCTTTTTTTTTCATTACTACTTCATTTTTTTGATTTAGTTTCGATAAATAAAAATGGACCATTTTCTTGATTTAGTTTCGATAAATAAAAATGGACCATCTTCTTGATTTAGTTTCGATAAATAAAAATGGACCATTTTCTTGATTTAGTTTCGATAAATAAAAATGGGTCATCTTCTTGATTTAGTTTCGATAAATAAAAATGGACCATTTTGTAATCGAAAATTCACATTAAAAGCGATTGTGATGGTAATAATAGTATAAAAAATAAAAATATAGGAAGTGTTCGTTATAAAGGGGGAGACTTATTGGTAACAAAAATTTGAAAACCCAAATTGTTATAAAAAAAATTAAAAAATTAAAATATCAAATAGTAACAATATTTTTCTGTTCCATATAATTCACAAAAGTGTTCTTTCTTTAAAAATCGCTTATATTCATCGTTTCATAACGAAACTATACGATTATTATTATGATTATTATTGTTAGTGTACTCGAGTCGGAGCCGTCTGAGACGGCAACACGAAAATGGATGTGCTCTTGAATCTTTAGGGTAGCTGGACCATATACCGTGGAGACGGGTATTATACGTCGAAGAAATGTACTACATTATTTTACACGTGCGAAACGACCGCACGCACGCTTCCTTAGCGTTCCCGAGATACTTCTCGTCGCTAACAAAAAGAAACGAAGAGGAAGAAGAAGAAGAAGAAGAAGAAGAAGAAGAAGATGCGGCAGCAGCAGAAGAAAAAGAAGAAGCAGAGGAAGAAGCTACTTCCTCGCTGAAAGATTTTCTGCTTTGTGGTCCCACAAGCGAAACAAGATAGAAAGAGACGGGGTGGTGGGAAGGGAGGTCGTACGAAGGAAGATGGGACACCTCGCCCTCAACCCCCGTACCTCATCCTCGTCGTCGACGCGTGTTTGTATTTCTCATCTTCTACCAGTTTCGCCACCCACACTGTCGAGACCTTTCGGAATATCCGCCAAGATTTTATACGTACACGTACACATATATAGATATATATGTACGTGCATATTTCTTTTTCTTGCTCGATTCTCTCGCCTTTCTCGCTCTTCTTGTAAGGATAATATATTTCGCGGTTCCGCTTGCTCTCTCCCTCTTTCTCTCTCTTACATACACACACACACGCACACACACACACACTCAATACTTTCACACGTTTTTTTACTTGTGTCTTATATGATGATTATTTTTCTTGCTCTTCTTGTTCGTTCTTCCCAGCCGGATCCGCATGACCGACCTTCTTGGTCACGTGACGAAAATTAAGTTTGTGATTTATGCTTGTAAGATTCGCACGAGCACGAGGGTTGGAAGGTACAGCACTGTGCGATATTGAATTGTTTCGAGGAAATGGAGCAAAGATAATCAATAATGTACAAAGGTGAATTAGAAGTGAAAAGGACATATAGAAAGTATTAGGAATTAGATTTTTTTTCCTGTACGTCGGGGTGGAACCTCGCGGGGGGATGAAAAGTTGATATTAAAAAATCATTGTTTTTCATTTAATTCTATGTAGAATGCATGAAATGTTAAATTTGATATCAAATTGATGCCAAAGATAATTATTTGGCTTTGGAACTTTGATATAAATTGTGTTTTAATGCCGCCTTAAAGAAATCCCACACTCGCTATAAATATAACGAGGGGGCTTGATTTTCTGATACAAACTTCTATATGTACTTATTAATCAAATAAGATATTGTTCTATTGTATCAAAAAACGTTGAAATTTACGTTAAACAAAAATGACCTACAAATAAAACTTCCAAAACCTGTCCAAAGTAACTTCGTTTGACGTTAATTTATGAAATTTTCCACCTTAAGTACGTATTTCCTATCTGAAAATGTAAATTGCGCAATCCACGTTAGATTTGTCTTTGACAGCTCCGAAATTAGTCTCGGAGTTGGCAACTCAGCTTCGCGACATTTCCGACGGTACAACACTAGTCTAGACGTGAATCCTAGACACCGCTATCACCAGCGTTGCACCTCGCGAGCGAGGAAATGCACTTGTGCATCTCGCAAGGTATGCGACTGGCATGGCGCGCGTTGCTCGCTACCCGTGACTAATGTCCTCGATTAAAAGTCAACAAGGTGTAGAAATGCAAACGAGGAGACACGCGGCAGAGCGCGACTAAACTTGGTCGTGCGAAGTCGCTTCTGGTTTTTCGTCGCTTTCGAATAATTCAAATTATCGAATTTCAACTATTTTCTTAAAAGTACTGAAGATCCATGATTTTTCAGTCGTTGCTCGTTAATAAAATAGCGTAGCAAAGTATACGAGGTACCTTCTACTCTTTTCACCTACTGGTCTCCCACTGGACTCGGGAAACCGAAGGTGCGCACGGAGAACACACAAAGCTCGGTCTAGAGTTGCCACCGTCCCGAGAGTGTAACTAATGTCCCCGATTAAAAGTCAACAAGGTGTAGAGAGATGCAAACGCGAGCGGTACGAGCCACGAACGTTGTGGCACGGTTATTTGATACGCGACCAGTGGCTGCGACCGTTGGAATATGGTTAGTAAAGGCATAGAAGAGAAACAGAGGAAATAAGACGAAATAAGATATAAAGGAAAGGAGAAAGAAGAGAGAACAAGAGAAACTTCGTTTCTCTCACGTTTTCACGTTCTCCGATTCTTTCTCTTCTCCTTTCTTTTCGTTTTTTTATTTTATTTTTCAAGTCCGCTAGTACAGGAATCTCCGGTTTCTCGTTTCGCGACGGGCAATGGCAACTACGAATGCGAGTTTGCCACTCTACCACGTGAATGCAAGCGGTACCTTTGAAGAACGCGCGATGAACCCTCGCGATCTCTTTGTTTGGGTCCGACGATCTTTCTTTTTGCCGCACTTCTCATTGTACAACGAGAAATGTAGAAAATAATAAGAAAAATCAAGGAATGTTCTCTCAAGATGAGAATTCATTGTCACGAGTTTCCCGTATCGCGATTCCCGTTTTTTTTTTTTAACGAAAGTATTAGAGGTGAGCACGATAAAAAAACGTCTCGACTTTGAAAAAGGAATTGAACTCTTGTTAGAAAAATTAATATATTTTTTATGCCACTACTGTAGACATGGATTTTCTTTGTATTCAGGATAAATATTCGCGATTCATCGTCTCAGATTTCGAGAGAGAGAGAGACCCCCCCCCCCCCCCCCCCCCCCGCCGCTCTATCCTTCCTCTTTCTCGATCCGACTTCCCCTTGGCCCTTCGGTGTACCAAAAAGGGTAAGAGAGACTCGACCGTGGAACTTTGAATATTCAGCGGGGTTTCGCGAGAGTTGCCTGGGAAAGGGAGGAGAGTGGAAAAAATAACGTAAGAAGAAACGTAATAAAAAAAATATTTAAAATATGACGAAAAAGACCGAAGAAGAGGAGGAGGAAGAAGAAGAAGAAGAAGAAGAAAAGGAAGAAAGAGGCCTCCGGTCGTTGTGGTTACAGGCTTATATAGCACTCTCTCCTTGGCGCATAACCGAACTGCGTGCGGTGGTGCGGCGGCGTGGATCGCATTCGGGCCGAGGTAAAACCTCGAGGTGGGGCCGACGGGAGTACGGAGGGTATAATACTCGGCGGTGTATGAAACTCTGGACGTGAGAGCGAAAGAGCGGCGCAGGAACGCGAAGAACCCGTTCGGTCGCGTGGCTCGCCCACGCGTTGCGTGCGCGCTCGCGCCGCTGAAAAGAGAGATGAGACGAGAGAGAGAGCGAAAGAGAGAGGTACGGCTAACGTAGCCACGGACCAATAGGGAATGCATACTTTACTCGGCTTAAGCTCTGTCGAGATGATGATGATGATGATGATGATGATAATGATGATGATTGTACTGTCTCCTCAGAAAAAACGCATACGAGCTATAGGCATGTGAACATACATGAAAAAAAGTACGAAATATTCACCTCAACAGTTTCGAGGACCTCGCTTGATCAAAAAGTCTGAAATTCCCTAATTTTAGAAACATTCGAAATAGTTGACCTCTAGAAGGGGTCGAAGGATATCGATTTCCATAAAAATGAAGAAACTGCAATTCTGACAATTGGCCCATATTGACTTGGCTATCTTTGCAAACGCGTTTTTAGTTTTATTTCTTTACCGTTAGTTCACTCTGTTTCTCGTCGCGTGTCCCTTGAGATTATCGCGCGTGCGAACGACGACGAAGCGCTGATTTTCACGGTTTCCGTTTAATTAGCGTTATCTCCTGTTAAATACTCATGCGCATCTTCACCTGTGCAACCGATCGCCGGAGGTGTACGCGACTTGAATAAAATTCGTGCGACCAAGGTTTTTTGCATGTAGATCACGCGCTCTCACGATTTTGTGCAACAGGACGCGCTGGATTTCAATGTCGTTTTACACGCACGCGTGTATGTACTGGTGTAAAAAAAAGATGGCGAAAGGGACGGCATCTTGCCATGATTTTGCTATTAACGTTAATGCTCGGTCGCAATAACACCGAAGACTTTTATCATTATATGGCCCTACGATACGAAGATAAGGGCTCGAGGGTTCGCATTAAAGTTTTTTAAATTCTTCGTTACGTTACGTTTTCGAGTGCCAGTTCAAAGCGAACCGTTAAAGTGTTCTATCGACGAATAATCGTAGAAAGGGAAATGTATAAAGTTTACAGGAAACGAGGATTTAATATTCCGAGATCATTTTTTTAAAGGATTTCAGACACGATCAACGCAACCGATCCGGTAATAAATTTCTTTTACTTTTTCGGTGTAAGATAATACCCGAGGCGTAAAAATAATTCTTTATTCGTGCATTCACTACGGATGAGAGATAGCTCGATTATGGAAATTATTTTTGTTATATCTATATTTTCTTATTTTTTTTTAATTGCTGGCTTTATAAGGAATGATTATATTTTCAAGGATTTATCGAAACGAAATCTTTCGCGCGTATGGGAAAACGATGACGGGGAATTCGTCGTTGCAGTCGAATGTTACTGGGAAATTGAATGCAGAGAAAAATCCTGAGATCGAAAAATTATAGATTTTTCGTTGTAAAATCGTTGTTTTTTATCCGAATAAAAATCATTATTTTATAATGATTTTTATTTTATAATGTAATGATTTTTATTTCATAATGATTTTTATTTTATAATGATTTTTAATCTATCATTCTTATTCAAATCAATTTATCGTTATGAATAAAGTGAGCGGTATACAAATCATAATTATGAAATAGAAGATAGTATAATCTTCGATTTATCGTGTTTATCCATTAATCACGATTCGAGAATAAAAATTCCGCACCGAAATTGGCCATTAAGCTTTCACAAGAGTTCTACGATTATTTTAATAAATTAAATAAACGAGCCGTCAGTGTTTCAACGAGTTAATTCGAGTTCCTCTTATTCGTATGTTTCTTATTTTCGATGAAGAAATACTCGTTGGCGTGATCGTATAACTATATATACGCGTGTTTTATAGATATTCTCGAACGAGCGGAACAAACGCGAGAGTCGAAGATACGCTTCTGTGATTCTCACGCGTGCCTCTCTTTTATATTAACTCGAAAGATTCGCGAACGTACACGCACAGCCTGCCGCGCTTCGGGATGATTTATTTGAACCCTATCGAAACTCGATTGCGAGCCGCGAGATCTTCACCCGAGCGACCAGGCGCACACGCGGCTCTTCTTCTCGTGGCGTCTCTCGGTCATTCCCGGTGGGACCTAATTGCCTTGACGCAGTTTATCAAACGCTTCTCCAAACACCGTGATGAACGTCCGGTATTCGAGTCTCCGGTAAAGCTCGTACGAGTGCGAGAGAGACGACGACACAATTATGATAGGGAAATATTCGCTATAAAAAAAAACGAAATTCCCATTAATTTTGGTTTTATCATAGTTGAATTTTCAAATTTTTTTGTTGATTCTTAACAAATCAATTTTTTTTTTAAATTTTTATTAAATATATATATATATATATTAATCAATTAATCAATCAATCAATTGGAATGATAACAATTAATAGATGGAACTAATTATCTCTGTTTCGTGAAATTATAAATATTCTCACGAATTTTTCAATATTTTCCGTTATTTTATTTCTTTATCTTCTTTATTAAATTGTTTCGTTCATCACAAATGATTTTGCAAAATTCTTATTAAATATATATAGTAATCAATCAATGAAACAATTGGTATGATAAAAATCAATAGACGGAAATAATTGTCTCTGCTTCATGAAATTATAAATATTCTCACGAATTTTTCAGTATTTTCGTTATTTTATTTCTTTATCTTCTTTATTAAATTATTTCGTTCATCACAAATGATTTTGCAAAATTCTTATTAAATATATATATATATTAATCAATCAATGAATCAATTGGCATGGAAAAAATTGATAAATGGAAATAATTATCAAGGCTTCATAAATTTATAAATATTCTCACGAATTTTTCACTATTCTTCTTATTTTATTCATTTATCTTGTTTATCAAATAATTTCGCTCTATCGCATACACTTTTTAGATTTCATTAGAAAAAAAAGATAAGAGTTGTGAAATCGTAGAATAGGAAATAATAAAATTGTCCGAGTAATAAGATCTGGACGATACGCTTAGCGATTCCGCGCTCGAAGATCTACTTCTCGATCTACCGCGCGGAGCATCCAGCATGCCGGTACGCGATCATTTTCGCGTTGCTCCGATCTATATACCGGGCCGCAAAATGCTCTTTACTACCGAGGTAGCGATATTATTAGCTTATAAATTCTTGTACGTGTGCGGATGTAACAACCGGGCGGGCAGAGAATCTGAGATTCTCAGCACTCTCAGCTTCGCAGACACACACACATATACACACACGCACGCGCCTGCGTAAACTTTTTCATACATACGACTCGACCAAGATATAAATGGGGCACTTAAATGGGATGTCGTTCGCACGTAATGACACCTTCAAAGCTTACCTACCCGAACGTACGTAGCGCATGCGCCGCGGGGTAACCACAAACGTGTCACTTAAAAAAGGACGATGTGGATAGGAGAAGAATTGTTTTTTTTTATTACTCTCCTTCGTACAATAATAGAGTGGTTCAATATTTCTATCTTTATTTTCTATATTTTGAATATCGGATCATTTTTTTTTATCAAGCAGTTTAATTGATTCGATAAGGATTGATATGTTTGAAATTCGTAAATAAAAGCTTTGTCGCTCGATTGAGGATATTTTTAAAAAATGTCGAAAGATTATTTGTGTAGAATGTTAATATCGTTCGATTAAATCGTACAATCGTAAGTCAATTTTACAATCTCGATACTTACGTTTTAATAATTGTGAAGAAAAATTGCGAATGAATTCGCGTATTAAAAGTACGTGTCTCGTGACCACGACGTTATATTACTTCGCGAAGTAATTGAACGAGCGAGAAAACGTTCGAATGCGCACTTAAGATCCGGGAGTAAAAAGCTCGTCGATCATACGGCCCGGACTGAAAATAAGTGCGAGAAAATTTCTGATTAAAAAACAAAAGAAGTAAAAAGAAGCTGAGAAAAACGTCAAAACAAAAAGTGTCAACACCTCGGGCGAGGAGGAAGTCGCGTAATCGTTGCTCACTCTCGCGAGTCATACTCGCCCCTCGATGGGCGTGATGCTTATTACGATTTCCGGGGAACTTTGCTTAACCGTCACACGGCCAAGTACCAGTTATCGCGCGAGACTCGCGAAAAACGACGGTCAAAGAATACTTAAAAATAAAAATGTAAAACAAAAAAGAAATAAAAACAAATAAACGACTAAAGTACAAGCCGTGTGTGAGAACGCAAAAAGATGGATAACACGAATGAGGCAAAGCGATTCATGGCATTATTACTATACGCGTATTCGTACATGCGTACGATCAACGTCGTAAAGCCAAGAGTTATAGCGCTCGAGTTCCTAGCTGTGCGGCTGCCGTAAGGCTTTTTCCATCCTCCATGGATATATACATATATATATATATTAATGATGGGTGCTTGATGAAAATATACCATATTCATCGACATCCCCCTACGTAAAAAGAGAACATATATGTATATATATTATATTATACATTTTAGGATAATATAATATATTTTATAATATAATATTAATATTATATTAAGATAATATTACATATTATTATATAATATATAATATTATAATATATTATATAATATATAATATTATATACTAGTATATTATTATATTATAATATATTATAATATTATATTATTATAAAATAATATCATTATATTATTGTATTATATTATGATAATATAATATTATTATAATATATTAATATTATATTATTATATAGTATTATCATAATGTATATAATATTATAATATTTATATATAATAAATTATATATAAATTATTATATATAAATAAGAGAATAGATATAATCATATATATATATATATATATATATATATATATATGAGAGGATAGTTAAATATATAACGTCCAGCACGAGCATCTCGTTTTACAATTGAGGCTATTGGAAAACTGCCCCTCTGCTCTTTCGAATGCCATATCTTTTCATCTTTCTCGCTCGCTCATTTATGCTTCGATCTCTCTCCCTCTCTGTATTTTATATCTCTTTACCTCGTCACGGCACCGCTCTCCGTTTTAGTCGATTCCTTATTCCCTTCTTTTTTTTCTTTCTCATTTTATTTTTTCTTCTCTCATCCTTATTCTTCAATACTCTTCTCACTCGTTCTCTCGTTTTCTCTTTTTTTTTTTTTCTTCACTATAGTCACGCCGGGCCATCCACCCACGTACGATTTACGACTGTAGAAAGAGACGAGGCACTGTGGCTCGGCCACGTGGTCATTTGTACCAAAACGGGAGAGCAGATACGCCACTACTTTACATACTAAATGGAATTCCAACGTTCTTTCATTTCGATATATATAGATATATGTATACGCACTACCGCCTCGAAGTGTCATCGTGTGCCGCCTGTGGCACTGCGAGATGCCGCGCGGAGCAGTTAGTTTCGAGATTTTTATTATTTTTTTTTTTTTTACCGTTTTTCGAGAGTGCTACTGTCGCCTCGCTGTTTCGACTATAGCTACGCGGAGCTCGTATGGATTTTTTCGTTTAAACGATTTCGTAGAAAAAAGAACTTGTCCGGATCTGACTCGTTCCAATTTTTGTCTTTTTTTTCTCAAAAAAAAAAAAAAAAAAATAAAAATAAAATAGAGATTGTTACTCGATTAATTATTATCCGAGCTAATTATCACCGTTAACTGAAACGGGTTCTTATTTTCGCGAAAACAGCGATATTTATTATGCAAAGCGAATGTTTTAATTAAATTGAAGAAATCGCGATTATTTCGTATCAATATCGATCGAGTTCTGTTATCATTCTGCCATTGGCAGCTAATAGACAACTAAGATACTTGAATATTTATCCCTCTCTCTCCTGTAAAACTCACAATCATAATCACCCACACACAAACACAAACACACACTCTCGCGTATCATAAAAGTGCGAAATAAAATCAAATTGCCCATCGAAACTTCAGTCGTCGTGGCAGTTCAACTCCTTAAATTACGATACACTGAAAATTCCGTTACAAATATTACGATCCTACTCTTGAAAAACAGATTCGAACCGTTTCGCATAATTATTCGCGATACGTGTACGAGTAATTTTCCTCATTATTTTTTTCTCACGATTTTATTTTCTCTCCGCTGTCTCATCGTACACTTCGACTCCGTATCGATATGAGGTACAAATGTACGCGCGATCGGACCTACCTTTTATTTATAACGGAGATGCCGGACGAGGGACCTCGAGAATTTGTTGCACGATCGAACCAATTTGTGCCGTTTTATCGTATTCATCCTTATATATACATACACATACACACACACACACACACACACA
>JAPYZT010003974.1:0-14031 GCA_030522965.1 Tryphoninae sp. A BG-2022a | reverse complement strand
ATTCCATATAAATGTTCTTGAATGAAATCGAAAATTTGTCAAAGATTATTCATATAGAAACAATATTTCAATTATGCGTGTATAGCGATATTTCTAATCATGGGACTGCTAACTTCACTATTCGAAATTGACAAACAATTCAAATAATTAAAATTAAAATGTTATTTTATGAATAATATTTAATTGAAGAATACTTCATGATAAAAGTTAGATAATTTCACTGTCTCGATAATCATCAATGTCGAGATACGTCATGAATAGCGAAGCAAAATAAAAAATAAGGTTTAAAAATGCCTGACCACCATTAGCCCAAGTAATTGAAAAGAAGAGTTTGAAACTTTTATAAGATTTTGCACACTATTACGAGCCAAGATAAAGGAGTTCGCGACTGCACGACTTGCCCCACCTGTAGCTATTCTTTTCTTTCTTAGCCCTCTGGGCAAAATCTGATGAGCGTCCTTGAATAAACAAGCAAAAAAATTCATACATTTTTTTCATTCCGAAGCCAAAAGGGCTACCTCGAGGTGCGCTATATTTTTTGTTTGGAAAATGTGTCGTTTTTTAATATAATACTTTTTTGGACATTCAGAGAAAACAAAGCGTGAAAAAATTGGCTCACCTTTTCGGAAGCTCGGTTATCCCGAGGATGTATTCTTCAGGGTTGAAACATTCAAATTCGCCGGCGGCCGGCACTCTAGCCCGTTCACCGCCCTCCTCGCGATGACGCGGACCAACGACGTATTCGCTCGTTTTCAACGTCCGGTGCGAAGATAAAGCACTACGAGGGTGAAAACCCCGTTGCCATCCACCCTTTACCCCACACCCCGCGTGACCCTACACTTCTTTTCTTCCCTTTCAAACCCTATTTCACTCGGCCAACTCTTTTGCTAACACTCTACCACACACCGCGAATTTCGAATTGGCAGAGAGTTTTTCTCGTAGCGAGCTTCACCACGCTCCAACCTTGGTTACAACTTGAGCCGATGGGGTGGTTTCCGTGACGGAGACATAATGCAATGCTGTCACGGAGTTTCAAACTTGGTCAATCCACACGTTGTTAGTCGTAATGTGAAAAAGCTTTCTTCGTTCGTTTTTTTTTGTGTTAGTATCTGAAACAGGCGAAAGGAGATTGTTGGTTAAGTTGAGGAAAGACAAGTGGGCGATCCAAGCATTGGCTGATGCGCTAAATTCACTATCGAATTTGAGAACCCAATTTATTATTTTCACAAATATTTCTAAATTCAAAAAATCTTTACAATGATATTTTGTCCTCAGCCAAAAAATTTTGTAACATTATAAAAGTAAATTATATTATGTGAAAGACGAGAGGAACTACTCGTTATATTTATAAACTATATCGAAAAGTCCTTGCTTAAATATTTTATCAATCGACCATTTTATTGGAAACAAAATCGCAAGATATTTATTATCTTCCCGTACAAATGTACGAAAATACCGAAATTTGAGAAAATAGTCGAGGTACATATCAAAATGTCCCGGGTCATTCTTCTCCAGGTGGTTCATTGGCTTTTTCGTCAAGAGGTAACGATGATTGACATTCATTATTGTCATAGCAAGATTTCATACAGCGGTTGTCCCACTGTCCAAAATAGAACATTCACGATTCGGTTATATCTACAAAACCGTATGTACTTTAGTCAGTAGTGGATACAGAGACGAGAAATTCGGTTATACGACTTTGGCGATCAACGACCGCGTGCTTTCAGTGTCGACTCTGAACTATAACTGGTCGCGAGGGGAATGGATAACGAATTCCTCCCAGCCGGAGTGGATTCTACGTCTATCCAATTAACTCATCCGTTGTGTCGGGTGCACGAAGTTGCAGTCGTGTACGAACGTCTGGCGTGATTTCATCATGACTATGCCATATACATGTGTAATTCGCATGGAAAGGAAATAATTTCAAACAAGCACACGTTTATTTGATCTCGCTTGTGCATAGATATATATAATGTACTTTATATAGAAACAGTATCATTGAAAAAGAGAAGAACTTTATTCGAGTATGAAATATTATTCACAGGATTACCCAGACTAATTTATCTCACGTTGTCTTATTTAATTCGTTCGAATGTTACTTTGACTAAGAATCAATTTTTCTCAACTTTGACCAACGCATTTCTTTCGCACGAGTATCTATATTGATATTGAAGTATAGCAATTTTGTTCCAAACTCGGATGGCAATAATGGATCATCGAAGCTTGACACAGATGTACATCTCTGGGTGCTCAGGACATGGAAAGAAATTACTCAAACTGGGAACAGTGAAAGAGTGTGTCGATAGTGTCGATTTGTGGTTGGGAGAAGAGATTCAGCACGGAAAAAGTATTTCGGGTGAATCGAGAACGAGAAATGGCTGAGACGAGAAGAAAAACGACGATAATGAAAGTCTGGTGGCATCCGGGAGTCAAGAGAGGGTGAGAAGATGGGAGTGTCCTTACATATATATGTGTGTATATATATATATATATACAACATATGTGTGGATGGAAAAATAAAGTTTGAGAATGAATGCCCAGCAATGAAAATTGAAGGCAGAGTCAGCATCGTCTCGCATGAACTCGTCGGGCAGCAGCGACAGTCTTTTCTTTTGTTTCTTGATTACCTCGAGTCCCGAAGAGCAGCTCGCTTCGTTAAATATATATTTTGCATGGCCGGGTTCTTCCAGTCAAGATAAAAGGTTTTTTTTCTCCTTTTCGTCAACTTCTTCAAATGCCTCAATAGATTTTTGTGTGCTGGGACGAAGCGAAAGAATGAGGACAATAATGCAAAAGAAGGCAAGTATAACTGCGGTGGATGCACCACGAAGAAATGCCAGAGTGGAAAGTGCCTGGGAAAACGGGTGCGCGAGAAACTTCGATGACTTTTGGTATATACGGTTTGGGAAAACGTTTTTGAAAAGTCCTGTTGGGGAAGACAGAGTTCGAAGTTATATCGTTAAACCACGAGCGAGATTTTTTGTTTTTAATTTATTTTTTATTTTCTTATAAAGAAATTCTCGTGCACAAAACCACATACACTTTGGCACACCTCTTTATACCTCGACGCTCTAAACACACCGCACAGTTCGTTACTTTCTTTTTTCTACTTAGTCTCCTGATTCACCCGCAAGTTTTTAAGCTTGTGTTTTACTGACGCAATTTCCCAGGGGCGTCTAGGAAAAAAATCATTGACCGAGAGTTTTTCAGAAACGTAAAAGACCCCAACCGTTTTAACTCCTTTGTAAAGTCAGCCCTTTTCATTCGTTTTTAGCTTTTGACAAACACAGCTTTTTTCAAAGTTTCTTGGCAATGGATACAATTGTTTCAAATTATTTTTCATTTTGAAAAGAGCTATTCGAAATTTAAGAAATATTACGAAACATGAAAAGGTTTTAATAAAATCATGAATAATGTACAAATTTTTAATTGCCACGATATTGGTTTTTTATTTATTTTAGCTCCTCGATATAATAGGACGATATATACTTACATTTCCTCGTAGCACTGTGTATATACGTTTCGGGGATGGAAATGCTCGTTGGGGGAATATAAGGTGGAAGACAGATAAGAAGGATGCTCCCGAATGATAAGACGGACTACTTTATGGAGTGCTCCACGGTCATAACTCTCGGTAGAGTGGTTCTCCTCGGTAAGATTCATTTCTTTGCCTCGTAGACGCTCTACCACGAAAATTTCCCATATCCTGCTCTATTTTTCATTCGTTGCATTGAAACATTGTGGATGAGCATAGGATGTTGTCTTCTCTAGTTCTTAATTCAAAACGTTCAAAGGTACAATACTCATAAGTTTCCAGCTTTGACAGTTGACTTTGTGAGTCTATCTATCCATGGAAACCTCGACTTATGCATCAATGGACCTTTTAACTGCGACGTACATGTTCACGGTTCGATTATCTCGCCAGAATCACGAAAACTTCCTAATTTTAATATCGTTCTGGGTTGTTGAGTATCATTGGGTTTTCGTATTCTAATTATTTATAAACATAGCCATACCCTCATGTTTAGTCGAGAGATAAAAGATGCAAATTTCACCAGTCACTTCAGAAGTGCTTCATAGCCATGACGAATAGCACTTTAGGTAGAAGAGGATTATATACCGAGTTTGGTGAAGACTACAAGTGTTGCGAGAGTGCACTGGGGTTTGGAGGTTGAGTTAGCAGGTTAGCAGGTCGTACGAGGTCACGTGTATTCTGGTAGAAGGTAAAGGATCAGGCACAAATCTTGCTTTGTACAGGATTGGAGAAGAGCCTCTTTGTTCAACTGTGCTTAACACTCGAGGAATGTACATATGGAAGTTGGAGGGTGCGATGCCATCGTGGCAAAAGACATTGGCTATAATTTTTCAACCGTGCGCAGTGTCAAAGCAACGAGACAGGTAAAACGTCGACGTGCTGCATCTCAAGACATTTCGCGTGCTACCTAAAACTGGTCTTTGATATGCCTATAGATATTAAACAGATATGTACGTGTAGCTGAGTTCATTCGGTCTAGTAGAATGTAGAGTGTGCATAATGTCTGCGAGTCTCCTGTGTCGCGACTTTATACGTCACCGAAGCGACCTAAACCGGATCGGGAGATATATAACACCTTTCGTGTACGACGTTCTCCTAGGACATGACGTTTCTCGTGTCTCGGTTAGCTAGCATCCCCCTAGGGTACTAATGCCGATGTCAGAGGATTCACTCACTACTCGAGGCTTCCTCCTTTTGTCTATGAAGTCTGCGAACGGATGTATCTAAGGGATTATTGAACCAAGGAACAGCGACAACTGACAACGATGATCACACGACGTGTGATTTGAATGCAGCCAGCAAAAATGATTCCTACAGGTATGAGTTGCCGGTTTTTAATACGAATACTAATTATTCATGGATCAAATTGTGTTCCAAGTTTCCACTCGTTGTAAGAAAATAAAAGATCACTCAAAGAGTTGGCGACGTTAAATACCGTAAGAAGATTAGGGGGATGAATGGAACAGGGTGGAATTATGTTTCGAAGATATAGGTGACGATTGAACGCCTGTGCATTGGGCTACACGTCGATCTAGGGTGCAGTAGCGATCATGAACGCAATCGATTCGGTTGACCTCCAATGCAATCGACCCCAACTTATGCCCATGTATCTCTCGTGGAAACCCTTGCGTTTGAGTCGCTAGTAACCAAACCGATATGGACTCGGTACTGCGGAACTCTGATACTCCGTTCCACTCGTTTACATACTACACGTCTTTCACAAATTTACTCAACTGCTTCTGTGGTTGTTCTTTGCTGGAAAGCTTGAACGCCAGAGCCAATACACGTATGTCACGGATACGTACATCTATATATGTATAACTATAGCATTATATTTATAGGTTAGGTAGAATATGAGCTATATCCATGGGTTTTCCACAGAGCGAAACGGCCGACACACCGGATGTCCGTGCCAACAAGAGACCTCGAGAATTGAGAATGCACAAAGCCCTGGAACATGTGTAGGCATACAGATTGCGAAGCTTCGCGCCAGATGACAGAACAGGAGAAAGGGATGAACACATACATACATATATTTTGGCAAGAGTGAACCTCCCAACGTGTACCTACGTTGCACATATCTGTTGTCCGAGAGACGATCTCTCTGCGGCCACTGGCTGTCGGGGCTTGACGGAACGCCCCGACCGACAGATTGTGACATTAACGATCGACGCAAATAATTCACTCTATCCTGTCTTTTGATATTCATTCGTCACTCGATATTATCGGGACTGACACAGGAACACGTGAGATTAGGCCTTTGCCTTGTATATTGGGCGGGCGAAACTGTTCGGGCTTCCCCAGGGAACATCGACACTAAAGTATCATTTTTCATTCGCTCGTGTGACGTTTATGCTTGAGCCTCGATCGGAGCTATAAAACTGCTCGCGTCTAATCGGTTTGAAACATCGACACAACCGGAATCGTTTTTCATTCGTTTATACGACGTTTTATATATTTTTCATATCGTTCATGATTTAGGACACATTTGGTAAATGTATAGATCCAATTTCGTTTGTACGTCTGGGGTGAGTCTCGTTTGGTATATTGATGGTATGATAACAGCCTGTCGTATTTTAAGTATAATAATAGCCCTCGTGAATATTTCTTTGGACCTCCCGAGTGAAGAATTGAGAAAAAAAACGTGATATCGAGATACGGGGAGAATGAAGAAATATAAATAATGCGTACAGGGAGAGGTATTGATAGAAGGCGTAGTAACCCTCGCATTTCATTCGGGAACTCAGCGACGAGATACGAGCGATGCAGGGATTCGATCGGGGTAGAGACCTTAACGTGCCTGCATAATAAATTCGGTGATTCTTAAAACGGTTTTTTCCACCCCCTCAACGGCTATAAATCGACATATCCGGTGTGTCTGACCCTGGCTCGTATTGCAAACGCGGCTAATTTCCCCCTTATTTAAATTTTATTCCACTCTCCTCCTCCATTAAGGCTAAGTAATGATAGTGAATAAAAAAGGGCCGTGACTAATGGATTCGTGATTAATCGTACGAGTTATATATATTGTTCTAAAACAGATGTCGTGCTTCACGTGCAATTGTGCACTATGCAATTTTTAGTTGAGCTTTTAGAGTGAAAAACATTTCGAAAAGCTTGCAATGGACCGCAGAAAAATGTTTGAAACGACTTGAAGTTTCGCTGTGATGAGGTTCATCTACGACGAACATGGCTTTGCTGTTAGGTGATGACCCATGCCGTCTGAATCAACTGGAATTGGCTCGCTGGTATCTCGGAATATTCGAGCAACGCGTATGGATTTCGAATATGTCATCATTGTACAGTCTGCCTTGTCAGTCACGAAAGCATCCGAGTTTCGTGTACGAACCGGATGATTATATATATTACTAGCGGTACCCGGCATGCGTTGCAACGCCGTTTTGGTGTCATAATTTATTTGACACACAATATTTTTTGTTTTTTTTGTTCATATGCGGAGTATAGACTTTCCAAATATAATCTACACTATACACACTTGTAGCGATTGTCCCTGTGCTTCCTTGATGGGCATGGCAAATGCAAGTCCCACTGGAAACTGCGAACATTTGAATTCGAATGGCATATATTTTGATATCATTAGGATATGTGGCAACAGCACATCTTCTCCTTTAAATTATTCATTTTTAATTGTAGTCTCATTCGGATTGTTTATCACATTTTTCCCGAAAACTGGTGGATTGATGGTTCAACGATTCGACAAAAGAATTATAGGTACGCGCATTTTTAATGTTACAATATGCGGCGGTATCCTGATACATTGAGAGAATTCAAGAATTCAGTTAGGTAATTAACAACTTGTTCTTGATTAATAAAAGCAGCATTCGACTTGTATATTTCAGCTTCTCGTGGTATTCTGTTTTGAGTCGCGACATTTATATAATTGATACTGATGTTTTGTTGCTAATATAGTACGTTCGCTTACTCTCTTATGATTTTTGTAATTATGTGCAATATTTTCAAAAACTTTGTTAATTAATTCGTCTGTTATTGTTGTTATTTTAAGAAAGTTTGTACGTCGTCGTACGTACTCTAACTTGGTTTCCTGTCTTGCTTCTCGTTGCTCGTCCGTTTCTGAAGCTCGTAATGTAAATGCAATCGTTTCCCGATTTAATGTCACGATTAAGGAAATTTATCTGCTCAGCCAATTAAAAAACATATATTGATTAAAAAACCAGAATTTAGTTATCAGTATCTATGAAGTCATGTTGTTCAAATTCGAAGTCTCGAGGATACCTTATTCGCGGGACATAAATAAAAACATATCTTTCCTAAATTAACACGTACCTTTATGGGTTTCAGTGCTTTTTCCGTTTACGAACATTAAATTCACAACCATTGACAAAGAGTTTTTGACCAAAATTGCAGAATTAATAAAACAATATCTAAGGAACATTTGTAGAGCTTCATAAAATTGATTAAGTACTCATGGGATTCATAATAAATTAATTTGTTTCGAATAATAATAATTTTTGCGAGGTTAAGCATTTGCGGCACCGTCAAACATGCTAAATTGACTACGCTTGTCACACAAATTTTTCTTTTCACTTACTCGATAGCAGATAAACCTCCTTAATTTGACATTCGCTGTCAAATGAATTATGCAATCGATATGTGTAATATCGAGTCCATCGAGTTGTTAAAACAAATGAGCGTCTTTTATTTCGCTTGTCATTTTGATAGCATACTTTGACAGTTGTCAAATAATCTCTGTATATAAATATACATAAATGTTCATTTTGTTTTGCCCCGTACGCATTTATTTTGACAATTAAAATTATTCTACTAACTCAGAAACCATCTTGGGAGTGCGAACTACAATTCACCAAATTTTCATCGCAATCGGATGAATGGTATACGAGCTTACTCGTGACAAACGGACAGACAGACAAACATTCTTCCATTTTTATATATAAGAAGATTCCCTCGTCATTTATATGACTACGATAGTTAGCTGTCAACCTAACGTGGGTGTAAAAAAGTTGTCCCTTTGACCGCTCAGAGGTTGCAGAACCAACTATCTAGATTTAAACTTCTGTCGAGCGTTGCCAATGTTCCCCATAATCGATGCAATCTACGAGTTGTCGATAGTGCGGCATGCAAATTGTTCATTAACTTCCACTACGGTATAGTGGTTGTCTACAAAATTGCGTATTCTGTCGAACTAGACGGAAGAAATTACCTAGACCGGACTAATTCGCACTTCGATTCACGTCGTCGATAATTCGATCTCTTCTCGGCACAGTCCGATAATACGATTTGAAGTTTCGGTCAATTGTTAGTAACATCGTGTGTGGGCAGAGGGGGTATGGAACATTTCTCGCGTTGATCAATCGTGGACGAGATATCGATTGTTTTACAAGGCCGATGACGCGATAGTCGCATGTGAAAATCGGTCGGCCACCCGTTCGTGCACTGATAATTAAGTCAATCAAAATGCTAAACCGTATAGGGTATCGAAGAGAGGCTAGAGAGAGAGAGAAGTAGTGAGGGAGAACGAACGTCGCGTGACGCGTGAGCCTGCATTGGTTCGCTTCGAAGCTTGCATTGATTACTTACTGAGGGATTCTGATGAAACTACTGCGGTTTTTGTGGCAAAATAGAACACTGATTCGTTCGTTAATCAATTAATCGCTTCTTTGGCCTGAGAACTTATTCCAATTGATATCCTAACTGTCACTTACAATAAGACGTTTCAATGAATTACTATTATAAACGTATCCTTTTAAATGCTGTTAAGTACTATATTTAAAAAGAAGAGAATTTTCTGAATTAATCTGAAAATTGTTTAAACTGGGCAGTTACCGACAGTCGGTATAATTTGGCATCATCTTTTTGTTATTTCGTATCGATAATTTATAAAACTCTGTATAAATCATAGCTATATATATCTATTAATGACAAATATTATTATTCCTTATTAAAATTGATGTGGAATAAAAATCTGAATTCTATTCTTTGAAATTTAGAACATTTTTATTTAGAAAATAGAAATAATATTGACTGAAGCAAGTACCTAGTTTTATTACCTTTTAAATGAAGTTCGTACAATCAATCGATAAAAGTATATAGTTCAAGAGCGTATACAATGATTTTTCAATAAACAAAAGTTGAGATAAAAGTTTATAAAATCCACCCCACTATTTTTCGTCCTAGATGTATGCAGCCTCTTAAACTTCTCATCGAGAACCAATATGGTGACCCTTGTGAAAGTTTCACGAGGGTTTCCAATATGTTCGATACAAACGCCTGGCGTAAAATTGATGTTTACCCGCGATAAACCACGCGAAAAGTTTTCCCTCGCAAATATTGTCCAGAGAAGAGGATGGTCAGGTTATCTATATGTCATGCGACCGTTTCTCTTTCGAGCAGTATGCACACCGCCAAAGCTCGTTAATGCGCTTTCTCCGTATAGAAGATTTTAAAGTTTTATCTATGAACAAACATACGCGATATAAGTATACGCGTGAATAGAGAATTTATTTAGAATTTACAACAAACAAAACCTGACAGGCAAAATCCAAGAGACACATTGAGAATCCGTCCAATCTCCATATCGCACCAACCCTGCGGGTAAGTTCCAATTCTACCATAATGGAAAGGCGTCGTAGAAACTATTTATACTTAAAGTAAAAGAAAGAAAATCTTTAAAAAGGGGTTGGTCGGGAGTGAAAGGAGGGTTGGAGCTCAAAGAAAGCACAAGGAAAAACACACATAGATTTCAATGAAAAGTTCTTCATGCGTTACGTGCCCGACCGAACGCTTGTCGACATACGTTATGATACACGTACGTAAAAGCAGGAACACGTTAACCTGAGACGTATCCACTAAAAATTGCAATTTTTTATTTACTTTTTCAAGTTAATGTCCGGAGAGTTACGTGATGTTCTAAAAAGACATTTTTCGAGCGAACAACGCGACTGGAACGTGACGAGACGTAGTAGATGTGCGCATTTGTGGTTTCGTCACATCTTTGTTTTTATCGCCCAATGTTCGCTTTTATTTTCACACGGTTATAGTTTTACAATTTTGGTAGGAGGGTGAAGTAAATCCGGTTACCGAGCGAGCTTTTTTTTTCGTTCGTCATGCAATTTGTCTTGGAGCAGTGCGAGTTTCTTGTTCCCCCAATCGTTTGTCCAACTGCGACACGTAGGTCTCCTAGGTACAATTCCGATAATGTTATCGGATAGATATGATGAAGAAACGAGAACCGACGATTCTCGTAACATCTGGAAAGAAGACGGTTGCATGCGTCGGGTGACAGTGAACTCCGAACGTAGACACTAAACTTTACGAGATTAGCGTCCGTGTCATTTCGTCGTCACTTCATGGTTGTCACGTACACACACGATTCCATTGTTATAGCTCGTGTATGTGGTGTATTGAGGGGGATACTTAGATTAGTGGGCGAGGCTAGACGATATCTCTCGGGAGATTGAGTAACGCGATGCGCTGCACATTGTAAATTACAGACAGAACGATATTGAATTTACAATGTTTTTTGAAACAATCTTTTATAAGTGTAATAAAAATTGTTCAATTGGAATAATGTTTGCACAGCCAAACTACAGATTCAATAATTTTCTAATTAATTTCAACGGAGATAACGTTTGCTAATCAATGATAGGAGAGAGTAGAGCAATCTCCTCTCTCTCTCTCTCTCTCTCTCTCTCTCGTTCTCATTGGCACATCGGAGCTGTATAGTTTCCGGAACTCTGTGCTAATTCTGATATGTATCTACAATTCAGGTAAACCGAGAATTATAGTGAGGCAAATTTGGTTAAGACATTAACTGTATTAAGTAAGATTTCAGTTTTAATCGAATCAATGTATCGCCGGAGATATTTTTTATTTCCAATCATCTTTTACATTCAATTTTTATATATATTGTAGATTTATTAACGTTTTAATGTAGATAAAGAGTCACGTAAATGAGATAAGAGATACGTAAATGTAGATGTTTATCCAATATTAATTAAATACCAAACGCAATTATTCAAGTAATTAATATTGCCATTATAACGCACGAGGTGTTCCATTAGTCTTCTCTCCTCGTATAATTTCACGTATCGAGACGAGGGCTTTGTTCAGCTCCGCACCCTCTAGTCCGTTTCTACGATTTCATGATCTCTCCGTCTCTCTCGATAAATTGGAACCAACGCACGAGCCTATTCGCGAAATCCATTCACTCGCAATTACCTCGTAATCAACGAACGCTGCCGGCGACGTAGGGATTGCTCTTTCTCCCTCTTGCTCTTTTTCTTTTTCTCTCTATTTCTCTCTTCCTCTCTTTCTCTCTCTCTCTCTCTCTCTCTCTCTCTCTCTCTCTCTCTTCGTGCTCGAATCTATAGAGCGAATACGTCTACACTAGCCTAGTCAATAAACAAAAAAAAATAATCAGATTTGTATTTTGTAAAGCGCATCTACATTTGAGACTGGAATGGTTCTGGAATAACACATAGAACAATATTGAAAGATGCACATGCATGAAATGGTAAATTGAAAAAACATTTACTGAAAAAAACCATATTTGTTTAGCTTTTTGCCTGTCGCTTGGTAAATATTGTTTTTACAGTAAAAGTGCCTAAAAATGTCAAAATTATTTGCATTCGAATGTTATATCAGTTGGTATCGTTGGGACACGTGATAATAGGACATCTTCTCTTTGAAAAATTTCATTTGCAATTTTAGCTTCGATAATATTGTTCATCACATTTTTCACTGAACTTCTGGTAGGCTTGTAAATGGTGGATGGATGCTAAATGGATTGATGTTTGGCAGAAACGTATGACAGTGTGCCCATCAAGTGAATTCAATTAGGTTCTGAGTGTTTTCAGCATCAAACGTGGCCACGCCTTTTAGAATGACTCAAAATCATTTGTTATCTGGACTACCAATTGATAATCTGTTATCAGTGATGCCTGAATGCTCCAAGTTCCTATTCCGTCTTTAATTTGGATCATCACTGAGAAATTACACCAGCTCTCCAATTCCTGCTCATGACGATGATGACAGCGACTGACCAGAGCTCTCATCACGTGCTGTTCTGTCATCCGCATAAGGTATTCATATTACGAAGTACCTACAGGGTATAATTTTGACCTCAGCTCTGGTAACCTGTTATCAGGCGGCTCTACGAAGCCCGATAGCCTACCTAGGATAATTGTACACCTCGAAAAATACAAATGTTAACTGATCAGAAGCAACCACCTTAACGAACGTGTCTATTCAACAAAATAAGATAGAAAACCTTTTGATAATTGATAAGCCTTTGAGAATGATAAGTGAATATTCGACGACGCTGTGGCAACGTTTGACAAGAGAGAAGAGACTAGTTAACTAATTGATTATTCAATTATTGAAAGGTTGTAAACAAAAAATCGATATTGATTATTTGATACATAAAATGATATTTTGAACACACTGAATAAACTTTTGAATTTCATGGAAACATAAAAGGCGAGAACGCATTGCGACATTTTCATTTTAGATTTAACAACGGCGTAAAAAACTGATGAATAATAATATTAAATGTTTTAAACAGACGCGTTAAATGTACAAATACGACTAATAGAGACAACCGGTAATTTTTTCTCGCATGCAGTACACACGGAGCTCGATATTCTTGTAGCCTCAACCATCCAGTGCGTTGATGGTTTCCAAGGTACACCGCCGGAGGAAAAAGTACATGTACAAGCGCTGAGAGCTCGCCAACTCTGCGTACGAGCCAATTATGGTAAAAGCAACGAAGCATATGAATTACAGTTGAATTTAAAACGTACTGAGAAAAAGTTAGAGCCCCATGGAGAATTTTACATGCAACAGACATGATCTATATATATATTATACTGTTCCACGTGATCGCCTCGATTTACCGGCATATGTGAAACTTCGCAAGATATAGCATACTAGAGTTGGCTCGGACAGAAATGTCAGCAGCACGGAAAAAGAACCACAAAGATCGAGAATAATAAGAAAATATCACGATTAAACAGAACCTAAATAGACCAACAAAATTTGACCCATGCGTTTTTAGAAGCCGAATAATCGATAATAACAATTCTAAAAACAAAAAGTCACATTTTTTTGAGCATCTGTTCGGAATTATATTGTATTTTCAGTAAAGAGATCACCAATTTTTATTTAATTCTGTATTTTAAAAAATGAGGATTATTAGATAGTGGAAAGATTGATCTAAACTCAGTGTTGACGATCCTCGGGAGACTTTTCACATCGGGTATCTATATATATCGAGAATGTTAGGAAGCCATATGGGAAGGCTGGTATAAGGGTGCGAAATCCTTTTCAATCCGCCGCCGGATTTTAACCTCGTACCTTGCGCCACGGGTACGGGAGGCACTCACGGCAACAGGTAGAATAATGCATTACTCGCGAAGGGGGGCGCTGTAACGGCCGCGTCGCGCGAAGCAAACGCCCTCTATAGGGAGGTTTGAACCTGCCATGTGGCGATAGAGCTC
>JAPYZT010003973.1:0-20579 GCA_030522965.1 Tryphoninae sp. A BG-2022a | reverse complement strand
TCAGGAACAAAATAAAGAATACAATGTACGATAAAATGAGAAATTGCACGAAAATATTTTATAAAGTTTGAAATAATATTAAAAATCGAATGAACGATAAAATGAACAATGAAATAAAACATTGAATTCAGTATGAGCTTAAAAATAAGTTAAAAAATATTAACTACAAATAGAATAAAATAAAAAGAAACAGGAATGAAAAATAAGATCAAAAAGATGATAAAATATAAAATGACAAAAAATATCAGATGGTAAGAAAAATTCAACGAATTATAGATATGAAATCTCTGGGTTTATTTTTCCTAGAATCCAATGGTCAAAAATAGTTTATTTGGGAGAACATGAAAAATGTGTGTGTGGGGACCACGAGCCAAATGCATTCACATGACATAGTTCCATATTGTTGTGTTCCCTTTGATATGTGCATTGATATATATGTATACATATAAATATATATATATATAGATATAGAATGAAGATCTTTGACGATATATCACATAGGTTCAACTTCGGTCACATGTTTGCCAAAGATCAGATGTCTGTAAGCCAGTGGGAGGACCAACCGCTAAAATACATTGGGACCAAGATTCGTGCCAGGGTCAATTTAAAAACATATTTTGTCACCAAATTATGAACTACAATAATCGCAATTTACATTTTTAATTAAAAACGATTTTTTTCGGTTCAAGTTTGTTACGAAAGGTAAAAGTTAATCTCAAGTTCGAATTAAAATTAAATTATTTATAGTATAAAAAAATGATATTAATCATTTCTGGACTCGACGAGTCTGAGATGTTTGAAGAATTTGTCTTGATACAATTAATTTCAAAATTTTGTACGAAATAAGTTCAACGCGAAAGTGCTTTTTATAATCCGGTACAAAGTACCCATTATGAGATTAATGCCAGAGTTCCATTTTTCCGGTTGGTATAAAGAATTTTTTGTCGATATCGTAATCCCAATACATCAGCTTACGTTTGACCGATTGACTTGAACTTTTAAAGCGCACGTCAAGCTTGTACGTCGAAAGTACTCAAACCTTCTCAGTACGATAATGCCCATTTCATAGGATGATAAAAATGATTTAGTGCATAGTTACATTTTACATTAAGTCTTTGCAGAAACTGATTTTCCAAACATAAATCAAAAATTGATCAACGAACAAATTCAGAATGAAAACGGTTTGTTCATTCTCCAAATCGTTTTTCTTTTTTGCTAACAAAAGCCTAAAAGCTATACGAAAAAGCATGATTGACTATAAACCACTTGAACTGTCCAGAGAAGAAAATTTTTCCATATTTTCCCATTGAGAATTCTTATCGTGATTGAATTTGCCTAGCAATGAATCATCTTTGTACTTTGCATTCTCTATGGTACGTAGCGATACGTGTGCAGAAACTTTATATCAACGAGAAGTCGAAAGAAGACTCGTGTGTCACGTCCATTATCGTAACTTTATCTCATTGAGGTTCGTTCAACATCGCGGGATGCCGAGGGTGTGGCGTTACCGGGGTTGAGCGGCATCGAGCTGGAGAGTGCTGTGTACAAACCAGTGGAAAAAGAGAGATTGGGAAAAGAGGTCTCTAAGGACGTATGTCAGATTTTAGCTTGTTTGTAAAAGTCAAGTAAAACTCAAGCCACGACGATTTGGTTAATTAGTCAAAGGGAGTGTAATAATCGCAAATGGCTCGTTTAATAATTCCCCCGAAGCATATAAGAGTCCCTAATAGCGACCACGTTCCCCCAAGAAAACGAAAGGATTGCCATATACAGGCGAGGTTGAAAAATAAATATCAAAGCTTGGAGAAATAAGAAAAAGATGAAAGAAATAAAAATCTCGCCCTATCCATGGAAAATCATTGCCTACCTCAACGCTGTCTCGTTCCCCCTTTCTCAGATTCATACACAACGTAACGAGTAGAAAAATTCAAACGTCTATAACGTAACGATACGAATTTATACGTCCCAACGATATTTGTTTTTTTGTAATTTTCTTCTTTCGATTCGTACGAGGGTGTGACAAAAAAAGTCTCATGCACGATAACGAGAGACCCTTAAGGTCGAAAGGGCTCTTGAAGATTGTTTGAACACAGGTCGTGCACGAGGAAACTAGATGGGGTTGAAGGAAAAGCAGAGGGGAGAAAAAAAAGAGAGAACGAAACGAGGGAGATAAAGCGTTTGGCGCGTGTCTTAGGGTCGCACCGTGCGAGAGGACTGTCTCGCGTTATCATCGGCGCGAAGCTAACTAAAACGCGCCTGGGTTGGATTGCGGACGGTGAGCGTACGGACGGATTGACGAAGAGAAGATAATACGAGGTCCAGGCTGATCGCCGGTTTTTCGATTGTGCGCATGCACCGCTCGATAAAACACCCCTTTACGTCTTTCCACCTCGCCCACTGCGTCCGAGTCGAGCAACTTTCCACCTCGTGCGAATTTCCCTCGTATACGTTTCAACGCCGAGCTTTTCCTCGTCCTTCGTGCCACATTCGCTTGCCTACCCCACTTGTGCAACGTCATCCCGGAAAATCGCACGAATGTGATTTTTAGTACTGGGCCAACATTAGGGTAGATCGCTCACGCTGGGCAGCCGCAGCGCACGTGACATCGAAACGGGCAACGCGGTAACTTCCATTATCCGCATCTCCGGTTGCAAGCCTAAGGACAGATTGATCAAGCCCCTCGCATGTCGACAGTCGTTTTCTTTTTTCCCATTATTGATTGCAATCGTCGCCCTTATCCTTAATCGTACATCGTTAGTTCCTTCGTCTCGAATTAAAACGTCGATGCATTCCGCTCTTTTATTTCTTTCTGCAACGAGAATTTTTTTACGATTTGTTCTTCGAATCGTAGTCAAAGCTCGACGGTATGAAAAGCCTTAAGGTACAACCTGACTTTGTAACTTCACCGTTGCACTCGATAGTTGAGAAACTAGGCCACTTTGAAACGCCGGAACCGATAGACGATTATTCTTTTTCGCTGCTTGTGGAGAAGGAGAGGTCGAGAAAAAAAAGAGATAAAGTTAGAAAAAACCTCGGTGCCCGTTTTCCTCTGGATTTGCTGGATTTTTTTCTGTTTCCGCAGAGTCCAAGAGCCTTGAAAAACAAAATTAAACAAACAAGAAAAGAAAAATAGCGACGAGTGTATACGTATAGTCAGGAATAAACGAATGCATAAAAACTCACTTGGGGGTTTGATCAAAATTCATGAAACTTCCTCTTTTTATCTTCCAAAACGAGCTTTTATTCGTTTAATATTATAATATGCCTCTAGCTCGTTGCATATAAAAATTGTAGGGCGAATCACAGCTCTTTGTCTTTGGTGGACGGAGGCGTTGAGATTTTTCCCGATGGAGTCAAGCAGATCAGAATTAGACCAAGGAGTACGAGGGACGTGCCGCACCACCACATCAAGGATGTCGACTCGCCGAATATCAGGAAACCAAGGAGGGCCTGTTACAAACAAGTATAACAAAAAATTAAACAGAGTCAAATCAATAAATGCAAAAGTATATTGACGAGACTGCATTAGCAAAGTCTTGGACACGTGTACTATTGATCGAGTCTCGCATTGATCGACAATAAATTCGAGGAGAATAAGTATAGAACATCCAGAGTACACGTAGAAATGCATACGCGTATTCGTGTGAAAAGACAAGAAAATATCCAAATTGAAAATATCGACGTTTTCATGGAAGAAGCTTACAATTAGGGACTAGAGCAAAATTGTAAGAACACAATCTTTAAATTATAGCTAGAATCTTGTTTTTCGTTTCTACGTATGTAAATAATTACAAGAGTATAAATTCCTGCTTAGCTTGAGATTGGTGATATTCATTTTGTATAATTGAAAATATCCAAGACAATTAAAAATATTTTTGATGAATATTTTATATAAATTTCTCAAAAGCACATAAGCTTGAGATAAGGAAACATCCCAGACAATTAAAAATATTTTTGAAGAATATTTTATACAAATTTCTCAAAAGCATAGTAAGCAAAATATCCTTATCTTTAGCTTACAGCTAGGGTTTTCCCAGCTTTTTTTTCAAGAATTTCAACATTTTGTTACAACAAACATTTCATCGAATCTTTCTTAAAGACACTGTTTTCTTAACGTGCAAGTCGACGCAGGAATAATAATCATCGTCATAACAATTCTCCATTGTATCATTGGGACAAGTCCACTATCGACATGTACATGTTATCAGACTTTGAGAAATCGACGAGTTTTAGTTTCGCGAAACGCCTTTCTCTCCTCGTTTCTGCGTATGTACGTTTGCTCACAAATTCCTAGAAACGATATATCGATATAGCTGTTATAGCGCCGCAGCAGTTGCGCGATAGTAATCGACAATTTGTTAGCCTATTTTTCCATATCCAGTTCGCTTTTCTTTTACCCAATAATCATACAAAATTCTACCGTGTCCGGGTAGCAGTAAAAAAAAGGCCACGTTATAAGAAGCCTGTAATTTCATTGGCACGTGTTTCACACAACTATATACTGCGACTCGATAAATGCGTTTGTTGCAGAGTGGAATAAGTGCGAAAAAAACACTAATAATCATTCGCGTCGAACTTTCGCTGGGTCGTATCCACGTTGCTAAAACAGACGTTTCGCACAGTGGAAAGTTTCAACCTGCTAATAAGCTGTAAACTCGAACACTAAAAAAATAATAAAGTTGTAAGTAGACAGAGGTTAAAGCATGGCGAGAAAAAACCTCGAGCGAACAATAGCAAGCATCAAATCCATTCGATCCTTCATCCATTCTCTAATAAGTTTGTCTGCAAAGTTTTCTACAATGTAGCTTACCGATGACTTTTTTACCTACCGAGCAAAAGTAGTTGGTGGCAGCACTTGTCACCGTGGCCGGTAAGGAAGATCCGCAGCCTTGCAGAGCCTTTACGAACATCGTACATCCAACGGTATTGCTCACTACCATGACGACGAGTAGAAACACTTTCAGTAATGACGAAACCTACGATCGTTGAAACAACGTAACTAAAACGTTGGATAATAGTAGAAAAGGGATGAGAAACGAGAATGCTTCGTAAAGTACTTACCACCGACGTGAATGTAAGGAACCCTGCGAGTTTGCCGAACAGACTGCCGATAGTAGCGAAAACTCCAGCCGTCACGGATAAATGGACACCTCCGCTTGCCGGAACGTTGTTCATCATTTGTTTTTCTTTTTTACGGCTGTCGAAATCTCTTCGTATCAGTCGTTAGATAATAAGATACAATGAACACGCCACGTGACACGTGATCACGAGGCTTCAAGAGGGTGTTTTGCGTGATATCCGATACGTCACTTAACCTCTCATCGTACCACCCGGCAATAAACCTATAAATATACACATCGCGAAAAAAAAATTATATTTCCGGTTTCATCGTTGCAGAATCACACGAAGAACGCGTATTTAGACATTTACTTTAGCGGTACTTTTCTCTTATCTGATTCTCAAACGAGTTTATGAGATAATTCGTGAAATAAACAGGCTCGCATGGTACGCGTTCTGCGGAAACTCGAACGGAACATCGACTCTTGTGTTCATATACGTACTATGTATATATATACATATATATATATATGTATATATATTGCGTATATTGTATGTAACGAGTGTGCACACACTTGCGCGCTTCGCAGATTCTTCAACTAGGCGATTCGGCATTATGAGAGAGAAAGAGGTACTGGGAAATGTGTGTATGGTCGAAGGATGTGCGCGGAGTAGTAATCGACGCTGCGCCGCATCACTGGCGCGAAACTCGCATAGCTATAAATTCTCAACGCATTTATTACCATAATCCACCACAAAAAACATCCAAGTGTTAACCGAATGTAAAAAAGATTGATCAAGTATTGATTTTGAAGCGATACGGATGTTATTGAAAGACCGAGCGGAATAATTTTAGCCAGTGTAATCGTAATTGATTATAAAGTCGGATATTATTGGGTGTCGTAAGAAAAGAACGTGTTGTCAATGAACGGATCGGGCCGTCTCGTATCGACACACGTCGTATCGAAACAGTTGGAGAATTTAAGTGCATATACTCACGTGCAGTTTGTTGGATATGTCGTAACTGCGACGACAAACGTGGTATAAATGAAAAAAATCGAACGAACTTCGAGCTTGGCATATAAACGTTTGTGTTTTGCAGATCGTGTCGATGTTGGAAACGTGGATATTTATCTATATCGAGAGAGTCTGCTCTCAACCCAGGATATGGAAATGGTGAAAAATATGCGGTGAAGGGTGGCTTGCGCGCGCGCTCGAGTGGATTGCGACCGTTCGTGTAGAGAGCTCGGTGTCGAGTGTGCGTGTGCGCCACCGTGCTGCGGTGCCTTGTGGACTCTCGCGGTGTGCGTCGAGAGCTGCCTACAGGTAGTTGAAAAATGGCCGCCGTCAGGTAAACTTTATCCCGTGTGCGTTGGCATTTCGAAGCCTTCCCGATGTTACTAAAACGGCATCGGGACGTCGTCTCGTGTTCGCGTCTCCGTACAACGTTACACGGGGTTTGTTAACCGAGGTGTGCGTGCGAGTATGTGCGTGTGCGCGCGTGTGCCTGTCGTGGGATAACAAAAAAAAAGGAAGATGCGATGATTATGACGCCAGTGTGTAAAATTTTTGCCGGAGAACGGTAAAATTATTTCTTTTCACGATCGAGCGCAGTCGGTGTGTGGTCCAACACAGTGAGATCGTCCGTATGCAACGTTGTGTGATTGTCCGTACATAGTCGCAACAATAACGACAATCGTCCATGTCCGTTGTTGGAAAGAGAAAATAGCTGGTATTTCGTACCACCAGTGTTTCGCGTTACATCGTAATACACCGTGGTACTTCTGACAGGTGATATGTGTCTCGTCGATCACGGGTCGTACGATTCTGACGTGAGTAGATTAAACGAAAAAAAAACGAAAAGAAAAGAAAACCTAGATAGACTACTGTAATTCCAATATCCTGATCTCGTTCCACATGTCCTCGCCACTTCCTGCTTTCACTTTCCAATCCTTTCAAGGATATTTGTTTTTTTCATCCAGATATTAATTGTGTTTTTTTTTTCCTCATCGGTCCACAATGTCCTTGTCATTTTGTTTTTTTCGTTTCTTTTTTTTGTTTGCCCAGGGAACGTGTTCGTTACGTGTTTTCTTCGATATTCCGGTATTATCTTTGCTATCTCATTGCTACCTCGAATTTATTTGTATCTCTATCCATTGACCGACACAGAGAAAGATGGATAGTTCATGTACAGTACTTGGAAATTAGCAATTATTTCAACCAGTTTAATCCGCATGGTAATTTGGGACTATGGTCTTAGTTTCAGAATTTAAATTATGCATTTCTAAATTCAATGTCTCTTGTGTCTTGCTTTATTTTTCTCATCCACAATTGCATCATCGCCAAGCGATAAGCACCGATAATAGTTCTTCCTAGATAGTACGAGCTTAGATTGTGTGAATATAAGACAGCTACCTTGGATCTTGAATGCGCTCATCGAGTTTTTACCCAGCATGACAATGAAAATGTAAATAATTTATCAGGTCGCAAGATCGATTAGGAAAGATGTTTTTCAACGTGACTGAAATAATTTTTGTTTTCTTTGCCAATTGTTTTCTTAACATTGATACCAAATCCCTATCTTGCCACTGCCTTTAACACTGGCGGTTGTCGAGGATGCTTATTTTTCACGAATTATCTCAGAGTCATAAAATTTGCGTTGACAAAAGAGACTTAGAGGTGTACAAATGTGTGCTCTCCCGGCTAGTACCTGGCCTGGTACGCATACGACCGAGATTAAAATTTACTCGTACAACCAATTCTCCTCCAGCACAAATTAGTAGGTCGAGAAACGAACCAGTCAGTGCTTGCTTGTCCTCGACTCTTTTTCCTTGTTTTCTAACTATTTTACCAAGTCATTAGCGACATACTTGTTGCAAGAAAAAAAGTACAAAAGGAAAATAAAACCATGAAGAGCACGTTGCATCTCGATCCAAGGCGAATAACCAGACTAGCTGGCAGAGGAAACGCTCAAAAAGGTACCGCGTGACAAATATTCTGTTTCGAAAAATTAAGATAAGCTTTCTTCTTCGCTGCTCGATAATTCTATAAATTATTAATTTATATTTTAACGATATAGATGTGTCTTCCAGTCGTATAACAAAATACTATTATTATGGATAATTTATATATTTACTTTTTGAAACTTGGGAAGATTGTCTGGGACAAGCTTTTGTCGAACGTTTGTAGACTAGTTATAGGTGGACTTGTCAATCAATACAAACGTGAGAGCATTTGTGCAAATATTGTCAGACGTCTTCGCACGCTGAACGTAGGAGTTGTATTTTAGCAGGGTCCTTATTGCATGCTCGCTTGTCGTTCGAGCAAGTCTGACACCGTTTTTTTCTTTAAGTTTGTTCGTTTTTTTTCCTCTTTTCGTATCGCACATTGAAATGAAAATGGTTTTTTGACTGTAATCTTGGAAAATAATCATCGAGGCTATCAAGATGAGAACATTGACTTTCAAAAAACGAGGTAAACCTCTCGAATATTAGAAAGCTTTGGGTAAACCAGTAAAGAAGAGAATGAAAATTCGTTTAAACATTCGTTGAAGAAAAATATTGAATAACTCACCGGTATTAGCTCCATGTTGTATTGGCTCGTTCCAAACTCGGTCTAATAATGAAAAACGGGCTTTACTTTCGACAGGTAAATACAGCTGCAAGAACTACAAGCACATAGCAATGGAGCACTCGGATTTGGTCGCCGAAATGGTGCACGTGGAGCGGTTGACGACCCAGGAAAGGCTTCACCTAGCCCGCCATCGTCGTCTGCAACAGCTCAAAGTCTGGCGGCAGAGAGAAAAAGAGTGGCTGCGTCATCAAACAAGAAATTCCAGTAACAAAAGGCATATTTACTTCAATGATAGCGTTATGCTGTTAGAAGCGGCAGCGAGGAATGACATCGACGAAGGTAAATTAAAATATGGAACTATTTCATGAACGGATTAATCATCCATAAGAAAATGTATTCTTCCCTTCAAAGTTAATCAACTATCTTATTCTTTATTCATCATCGATTGTGGGTCTTTACATTTGTTTACGTTGCAGTGAGGAGGCTTCTGAACAAAGGTGTAAATCCGGATTCCACAAACGAGGATGGTCTGACCGCGCTTCATCAATGTTGCATAGACGACAACGAAGATATGATGAAACTTCTGGTGGAATTCGGTGCTAATCCAAACGCCGAGGATAGCGAGAAATGGACGCCTCTTCATGCTGCTGCAACCTGCGGTCATTTGCATCTTGTTCGTTATCTCATAGCTGAAGGAGCTAATTTATTGGCTGTCAACGCGGATGGGAATATGCCATACGACATATGCGAGGATGAAAAAACACTCGATTGTATAGAAGGTGAAATGGCGAGTCGAGGCGTTACGCAGGAACTAATAGACGAGACTAGGGCATCGACCGAGGTTCAGATGTTGCTAGACCTTCAGAAAATAGTCTCACGAGGTGGAGATATGGAGTACAAAGATCATCAAGGTGCTACACCCGTGAGTATCGACTCTCCAGTTATTAGAATAAAGTTCACAGTTAGGAACGTCAATTAAAGCAATGAAATATTGTACACTCGAAAATGTATAAAAATAGCGAAACCTTAATTCGTAGCTTCACATAGCAGCTGCAAATGGTTACCTGAGGGTAGTCGAGTATCTTCTCGATCAGCACGTTGCGACCGATGTTGAGGACAATGACAAATGGCAGCCGGTCCATGCCGCGGCGTGCTGGGGTCACGTGAGTTTAGACATGAATTTTTTTCGTTCACAAAGAAAAATCCTCTGAAATTCCCATGATTGTTCGCCGTAATAATTCGCACGATTAATCATTACGTACAGCTAGAAGTTCTCGAGTTACTGGTGCAAAACGGCGCCGACCTGAACGCCAAGAATAAACACGACGAGACACCCGCCGGTAATATTTGATTTTCGTCAAGTTGAAATTAAGAAGATATTCTAGTTGATGTATTCTAAGATCAAATAATTGAGAATTATCATTTTTTATTTTCAGATATCTGTGAAGATCCTGAGATACGTGAGAGAATCGTCGAACTGAAAACGGAACAAGAGAGTAAAAAACTTCGCGAAGCTCAAGGGAGACGCGTACGTCGATCGCAAAGTATAAATACGCGTACGCAGAGCGTCAGAAGAACTTCGATAAGGGACAAGGTTCTTACGACGAAGAAGGATGCTCAAGAAGAGGCGAGACTGAGGTTACAGGCCCAACAGGTGGGCGACTTTAGACGAAACTATAATTTATCCGAAAATAGAAAGTTGTTTACGTGTTTATACCAGTTTCTTGACTCTTGCAAAATCTTTGTATTTAGACTTACGTCGCACCTGCTCCAACGAATAATATTGCGGCAATTGGAAACAGCGCCGGTTCGCAAGAAGTTGCGAACGACGACGGTGATTCGAGCGCCCTCACACCTGCCGTACGACGAGGACCCGAAGGCAAAGACAACGATTCTTTTCTTCACGAGGACGTTGATAAAGACTCAGGTATATATCGTGAATTTCTTTCATTCCATTGGTACTGGTTCGATAGAAATAATGTGGTAAGCGATACAATTTTACTCGTCCAGCGAATCGATGAAATTTTGCTCGTACCCAAACTACAAATTTTCCTTGCAAAACGATACGAGGGTTCGTTCTCACAATTCTACAGTCATCCCGAGTATACAATAAAGTCTAAAAAGAATTGTCATACGCGTGAGAAAAAAAAAGCTTAACTTGTACTATTTGCGAGACTCTTGTAGCGAGCAGGTGTGTGATTTTCTTTTAGTTCAAAATACTTTAACGCAACAATGTCAAACATGGTAATGTACCTGCTCTCTTTTTTCTTTTTCCATCAATGCCGTGCCCCTTCCCTCGATATATAATATTCATGAGGTCAGTTTTTTACGTAACTTTCTTATTCCTCTAAGTATATATAACGAAACAAACAAAACAAACAAAAATAACAAAATCGAATGAATGTAATCATAACGTATATCACAATATTTGTTTGATTTAATTTTTTTCTCGATACAATCGCTTGCTCGGGAGTCGTGGGACTTTTATCGTACATAAATAGTGCATGTTGATTTTTGATTATTGGTCTGCACTTCTCTCTCTCTCTCTCTTTCTCTTTCTTGTATCGAGTTCGTATATTAACGAGAAAGAAAAGACAGATAACTTAGAGTAATCTCTTGTGTATGTATAGAGAATTAATCGTTAAGAGGGAACAAAGCGTAGATAGCATGTTGTCTGAGATCAAGGAGTTATGGTCAGTTATTGGGAATATTGGTAGAGGGTCGAGCATGATTTTTTTTTTCCTATCGATAACTAATTAAACGAAGACTTTCGCAATTGAGGATTGTCTCGAGATGTTGATGATTAACGATTGGGGAAACAAGTATGGGGCAAAAAGAGAGAAAAGAAAAAAAACAAAAGAAAACAAAGACGTAAATTAACGGATTACAAGGAGAACGAGAGTAGCATTAGATTTACGTATTTGCCTCGGCAGTGACTGGGCCTGACACGCCTATCGGCAGCCAGCAGCCCGTTTACACAGCAGAGAGTGATGCTAACGGCAAGATCAACATACACGTGTCTGTAGTTTTCGTCAAATCGTTGTCCGATTTGAAGAAGCAGAGGTCCCAGAATCGACACACCGCACCGAACACGATAGACGCTAATGGAAACGGTGTGCCGATGCCAGCATCGCCAATGACGAACGCCGAATTGAGCGCCGGTGACTTTCATCGCTTCACTGGCAACACGAGCGAAATCATCGGCGATAATCACACGGAAAAGAGCTGTTGCATCGTGATGTGAGCTGGACGACGACTACGAACTTCGAGGATCCATCACCAGAGGGAAGGACGTCTGCATCATCCAGAAATTTCCCACGTTGCGTAGCAATCTTTCGAGCTTGTCGAAGACGAAACTGTCGCGTTAAGTCTCCGGCGATAGATCACTTTTATTGTAACGGCTGCAAAGCCGAGATGAAAATAATGTAAAGGGAAAGTTACCGTTGACATTCCTTCGTTTTAGATGGATCGAATTGCTAACTCGATTCGAAAGAGCGTGTTTAAGAAAATAGTAACGAGCCTTTGTGTCGGGCAAAGACACGAAATCAAAGTATTACTAACGTTCTCAAAGAGGTTGCGAGATAAAGGAGAAATTGTACTTAAAGCGAGTCACACTCGCTCGAGTTAGTGGAAGAGACGAGAAGAAACAAAAAACCTGAAAGAATTTAAAATAATGAAAAAGAAAAAAGAACAAAACGGGGAGGGGAAACAAAGCATCACAGTCAATGAACGAAAACAAACTATCGAGTGACTATGGAGTTACTTTCGTAATTAACGTTCGAAGCACGAGGCAGGAATTGAATTCGAGAGAGTGACGCGACTTAGCGCATAAACGAAACGGCGAAAAGCTCTTACTTATATCATTTTTTTTTTGTATATAATTTTATTTATTTGTATACGTAGTTAGCTATATCTATTTTGTCAAAGAGAAGTTATATTTTTGTTTCACGTTTTTTGTTTTCATCCGGAAACCTCGCTAACGCGAGAAACGACGAATGAAAACCGGCTAGGGGGAAAAAAAACTTATCGTCGCAACTTTGTAATCGCCGAAAAGACCTTCGACGGTCCCAACGTTTATTAATTTAAATGCACGTGTCGAAGGGGAAGGGGCCTACGAATTTAATGTCGCGACCGTGGACCAACAATTTCGCAAACATACCCACTGTGACTAATCGTCGAAACAAAACGCATCACACACACTTATCCTTGCGACAGGGATGATAGTCATATCGCATAAGGAAACAAACGAAACGATAAAACTAATCAAACGTAGATGGGAGAACGAGGTTTTCTTATTTTTTCTCTCTTTTTTTTTTACTTGCACTTTCAAACGTATCGCGAATATTTTTGCATACTTATAAACGAGCTAAGTCTAAAATTCGTTTCACTCGCATATAGTTTAGAATATTGGAGCGAAATAAACAAACTAACGGGAACCAAACGTGTTATACTGTCTGATAAAATTTTGTGAGAGACTTTTCATGGAATATCGCAATTAGTTTCAAAAGTTTGTATCATTTTTTTCTGGATTCTTGGTGAAGAGGTGTGAAGAAAAAAAAAATAAGCATAACAAACGTTACCAGCGGTTTCATTGAACGCTGTAAAAATTACTCGTGCATCACTGTCTTACGACGGTTCGTTGGACAAACGAAAAACAAGAAAAAAAAACAGAATGAAAAAAAAAAGAAAATACTTAATTAATTAAAAAGAAAAAGGTCGCTCTGTGATGCGAGGCTTTTTGAGGCCTTCGTGCACGCATCATCGCAAACATTTGCTCATTTACGACGTTTAACGGTTAATAAACGAGACAGCGACTTGGGTCGATATATCGTAATACGCGATGTAAATAAAGAAAGAAAAAGAATTTAAAAAAAAGGGGAAAAGAGGAAGAAAGAAGAAAAAGTGAGAGAGCCACGTGCAACGTAATTACGTTGCGCATGATGAAATTTTCTTCTTTTCGGGCTCTTGCGTTAAATTCGTAGGAATTCGCAACGAGGAAGAAGGACGAAGGGAAGAGAAAGAAAAATTTAAGGAGAATAAACTTCGGGTCGATAAACTGATGTGATAGATGCGCGAGCAAATATTTTTTTATAGTTTTTATGGAAAATAATAATGTGTATTTACTTAGGAAAGAGAGAGATAACAAAAGTTGAAAACAAAAAGAAGAAACGTATATTCGTAATTATTAATGATTATTAGAAAGGTTCAACGAGTGTTCGTTCATGGAGAGAGATACGAGGGAAAATATATGTAGTTTATCTTAGCGGATGATTTTCCCGTTGATAAATCTTGCGCATCAGCTTTCGCGACGATGAAACGAAAAGACAAACGAAACGCAAAATAATGAAACAAAATGAATCAAAAGAAAAGTAATTAAAAGAGAAAGAAAAAAAGAAAAATATAAGAAACACCAATACCAAAACGAGCATTCATCCGCACAAGTTTCGGTAAAAGACAACGCAAAGCATGCAAATGCAAAACTAAAAAGCTTATCGATTCTCGTCAATGCACCAATACTGTCCCAAATTCCCTTATCGAACAGTTTGTTTGTTTTTGTTTTTCTTCCAAGCTCTATTTAAAAGCGTTTCTATATACGCGTTATTAGAGAATTTTTCTAGTTATTTTTTCTTTTTCTAGTTATTTTTTCTTTTTCCTAGTTATTTGTCCTTTTTCTAGTTATTTTTCCTTTCTCTAATTATTTTTTCTTTTTCTAGTTATTTTTCCTTTCTCTAATTACTTTTCCTTTTTCTAGTTATTTTTCCTTTTTCTTGATTGGTTTTCTCGTTAAAAAGAAAAATCTTCACATCCGTATCGAGCAACGATTATTTCGTCTCTCCTGTTTCTAATTTGTTTACTTTTCCGATCGACTGTCGACCAGAAATATTGGGTCGAACTATTATTACAGCCTAGGACACGTTTAACTCTAAACTGTCCAATAAATTCTTCCAGATTTTGTGCGAACGAAAGAAAAAGGAAGACTAAGTTGCATTTACAGTCCAGTTAAATATTTAATTAATTATTACGCATGTACTTTATGTATTTATAGTGTGATAAACTGAGGGAAAAAAGAATGCGGCGTTTAAAAGCGTTTACGCGAAAAATGTTCCCAACCGTTCATAGACAAGCCGGGCAATCTCTGGGATGACGAGGTGGAATTATTTATGATGAAAATTGTATATAGATAGCGATAACGATTTATGAATCGGCTTGTTGAATTTATTCAGAGATAAAGTAATATATAAGCGGTGGGCAAAGCTCAGAAGCTGAAAGTATAGAGAAAGAAAAAAGGATAAACAAAGAAGAAGAAGAATAAAAAGAAAGAAAGAAAACGTAGGTCGATCGCTTTCTTCGCAGACTGAAATTTACAATATACGAATGTATGCATATGTTTCATTGGCATTCTTGCACGTGGAAAATTGTGATAGTTGCGAGAATATCGAGATGACACACGTTGGTTTGGCTCGGATCCCAGAGCGCCAAAAATTTTCCTTCCATTAATAAATCTTCGAACGCTACATCACAAAATTGTCGTCATCCTTCATTCATCCATTCCGATATATACAACGTAATAACTTTAATATCTTAACGAAAAATGTATGTACTGCAACTGTTCGTTTCGAGGACTTCAACTCTACTCAGACGGATAGTAAAATATGAATAGCGATAGACGAGAATAGCTAAGTAGCGATTCGATACAATTAGAATATCTTGGCTGTTTCTATTTAAGTATGCTGCCTTTGGAGGGTGAAAAAAAAGGAAAAGAAGAAAAAGAAGAAAGAAAGAACACGAATGATACATTTGCGTATGACTTTTTCAAGGAAATGTCTGTGTTTTAACGAGGGAAACAAAACAAAAAAAAGAAGCGAAAGAAAAAAAAGAAATAATTCTTCTGACAATACATAATATTTAATGTTATCTCAGCTCGATAAAATCACATACGTTGTACGTTTGTTGAAAGAGAAGTCGATAATGCAACGACGAATCGTTAATGATTCTTTTCTTTTTTGGTTTTTGCGAAACACTTGATCAAACGACGAAGAAACAAAAATACACGATCGTTCCAATTCTCGTTTCGAAAGGCTCCCTTGCCTCTTGCCAACAAAAGTTTCAAACTTGTCCTGCCAGACAATGGTGTTTCTGAGAATTCTTCACAAAGCTCCGAATAATCCACCTTGTATATGTCTTCGTATAGAAAAGAAACAAAAAGAGTATTAACAAAAAATACAAGTTTAATTTTTCATTCGCAAAAGGTACGAAAGAGATTTATCAATTGATTCGTACATCTCGTTCTTCCACTCATACACATACACACACACACACGCAAAAATAAGAAAAATTGTTCAAACATCAAAAGCAGTATACTTTATGCATACAAACGCAGCTCTGCTTGTCATGTACTTAATATCGAAAGAAAAACAAAATATTCAAATTGAAACAATATTTAATTAATATATGTGTATATATGTACCGAATAAGTGATAATATATTGCATATCAAACATTATTATAGAATCGTACGAAAATTTTGTATGCATTATTCATTGGATATCCTGCTACGTATTTGCTTCTTCATTTGCTCTGAAATTATTCTCGTTTATTATTAGAGGATTTCCGGCTATGCACGGATTTCATTGAAAATATGTTCGCTGTATCAGAGAACAGAGAAGTGTCCTTCTCACAATGTTTTCTGGTCGCATGCATAAGAAGGGAAGAGATGACACTTGCGGCCATTTTTGTATTAATATAACACACTTATCCATCGCTACGTTTTTATCTTATACAAAAATTTTCATCGAGACATTTACCGTTATCGAGTTTTACAGTAAAGCAGGAACGAAAATTGGTTCAGAATTTTTTCTTAAAAGATTTGTTGACACTTGCGGCCATTTTTGTATTAATACAACACACTTAGGGAAGTTCTGTTGCGTATTTGCTTCTTCACTTGCTCTGAAATTATTCTCGTTTATTGTTAGAGGATTTCCGGCTATGCACGGATTTCATTGAAAATATATTCGCTGTATCAGAGAACAGAGAAGTCCATCTCACAATGTTTTCTGGTCGCATGCATAAGAAGGCAACGAGACATTTACCGTTATCGAGTTTTACAGTAAAGCAGGAACGAAAATTGGTTCAGAATTTTTTTCTTAAAAGATTTGTTGACACTTGCGGCCATTTTTGTATTAATACAACACACTTAGGGGCGATCTACAAGAACCTCTGGTATTTGACACAATAACGAATTTTTATCATACCGAACATTTGTTTATAAATGATAGTTTCACGATTTATAGAGAGTTATATAAAAATGAAAAGCTTGCAATAATGAAACGTTAATTTTTGTACCGTATTAGTGCAATCCGTTAGCGGACAACTGTCCAGCGCCATGTTTCTTCCGAATGGCCGGCTTAGTACCAAAACTCGCCACTGGGACCGCCGCTTTCCTAACTACCCCCACTCTCCGCTGATGTGCAACACTGCGCACGCATACGAATATGCTATTCACGTACTAACGAAACACACGGTGCACTGCAGAATGCTTGCCATTGACCTAGTAGCTTCTCGGCTCGGTCGTCTCTCTCACTCTCTACCCCGTTGACATCACGAGCGTAGCAAAATACGTAGGCGCGTCCGCGTTTTCTATATATAGTAAGCCCGCTTGGCTCTATTCTCATTGAGCGTTTCATTGAACGTGTCCGAAATGTTGTCGTAAGAAACTCCATTAAATATTACAAGTCAATAACAAACGTATTATTTCAATATTTCTCTTTATAAACAAAACTTACAAACGCGAGACCGTTACGCTGTTACCGACGCGCGGTCATTCCCATCCTTATCGACACTAGCTTAAACTCCCTTTTCTATAATGATAAATCGTTACAAATTAATTTCTGTCAAATCGATTATTAATTCGATTATAATCGAAATAAATAAACAATAATTTCTCAAACGTTAAATTGAATAAAAAATTATTTATAATTAATTTCCTAAAATAATATTTTATCATTTTTTGACAAAATAGGAACGATTATTTTTTTATTAATTTTGATATAATTAAATAAATAATGATGATCGTTATACGAACGTGGAAATAAATAAATTGAATATTTTGGATGAAGATAAAATTATTAACGCTTTTGTAAGATACGATGAAACGAAACTAGTTGAGATTCGATGATAATCCCCTGGCTAGACCGAATACCGCTCGAGAATGAATGATAATACGGATGTTAAATATTGTAGACTAAAACGATTAGTGCGATAACCCCTATGCACGAGCACTGATAGGGAAAAGGAACGACAGCGATTACTGTGGGGCGCAATTTTTAACGACTAGAAGAAAAGCATCTCATTCTCGTTTACACTCGTGCTTAGTCATGCCTATAGCAAGAGTACATCAGGCACGATTGTCAATTGAGCCTTATAAATATGATGAAAGTTATCCCGGACAAATGGGGGCCAATTACTCTCTTTTCTGATGCAAGCCCGACGTCGAGTTTGATAAACCTTTTATTTTTTATCACGCGCTCTAGACGTGCCTCTTTAACAATGATTTAACAATTCTTTATTAATATCGCAAATTATTATTGAACAATTCATTTACGGTGGATAATTTTTTTTTTCAAGGGAACAAATTGAAATTATTGTCGAATTAATTAATTTCATATAAGTGAATGATTATTTGGGAATGAGTATAAATTTAGTTGTATGTATTTGATAATTTTAATCGCGCATAAACAGACTTTTGAATTGTACATTTTTATTCGAATGTAAAGTTTAATTGCAAATTTTTGTCTTTTGTGCGGAAACGTGCCTTTTTAATCATGATAAATTCTTTATTTATATCGCAAATTATTATTGAAAAATTAATTTATCGTGGATAATTTTTTTTTCAAGGGGACAAATTGAAATTATTGTCGAATTAATTAATTTAAGATAAATTAATGATTATTTGGGAATGAGTATAAATTTATTTGTGCGTATTTGATAATTTTAATCGCGCATAAACAGATTTTTGAATCGTAAATTTTTATTCGAATGTAAAGTTTAATTGCAAATTTTTGTCTTTTGTGCAGAAACGTGCCTTTTTAATCATGATAAATTCTTTATTAATATCGCAAATTATTATTGAAAAATAAAAATTAAATTATCGTATTTTTTTCAAAGGGAAACATTGAAATTATTGTCGAATTAATTAATTTCAGATAAGTGGATGATTATTTGGGAATGAGTATAAATTTATTTGTACGTATTTGATAATTTTAATCGCGCATAAACAGATTTTATGAATCGTAAATTTTTATTCCAATGTAAAGTTTAATTGCAAATTTTTATTATTGTGCATAAACGTGCTTTTTTAATCATGATAAATTCATTATTTATATCGCAAATTATTATTGAAAAATTAATTTATGGTGGATAATTTTTTTTCAAATGGAAACATTAAAATTATTATCGAATTAATTAATTTCAGATAAATGAATGATTATTTGGTAATAAGTATAAATTTATTTGTACGTATTTGATAATTTTAATCGCACATAAACAGATTTTTGAATCGTAAATTTGTATTCGAACATAAAGTTCAATCGTAAATTTTTATTTTTGTATTCGGATCAATAAATAAATGGATAAATTAAATTGTATAAACAATTTTCCCGTTCAAACGTAATTTTATCATCAACAAATTCTGAACTTTCACAAACGAATGTTTCTTTTTATTCGGATGAAAAAATAAATATCAGAATAAAATTTTAATCACACCGATCGATGATAATTTTTTATATCGACAAATTAAAATTAACAACGAATAAAAAATTGAATTTCCACCGAGAAATAAATATACAAATATGCAATTACCATCAACGATCATTACCATAAATTCTTATCGTTAAATTCTCAATTTTTCTCGTACAAGAAAAATTAAATAAAAATCAATGAACAAATTTACGAATAAAAATGTATAATTAAATTCTTCAATTATCAAGCTCGATCGTAAAGTATTTAGCGACACCATAATGTGCACTCGTTTTATCTTACCGGATGAGCTCTAAAGTAATCTTCTCAAACATTAAAATTTTATCGACACTCGCGACGATTAATTGCGATAATCGTGTTTCACGTGAGTCGTGAGTGATTTTACCTTGAGTCATTATACCTTTTATAAACAAATGTCGATGAGTTTGCAAACATTTCGAAAACGATTACGATGGTATTTCGTGCAGGTTACGAAGAAGAAGATGAGGAACGCGCTTCGCTCGTCGACGATCTTTCCCGATTCTTGGAACACGTGGGGAACCTGTATTCGGTAATTGGGGCGTCTGTAAATCCCGGACGATCCCTCCTTCTTTTTCTTTTGTTGATTTCTTTTTTATGTTTGTTAATCCTTCTTATCTGCTGCCACGTTCCATCATATTTACTGCCTTACCACTTTCAAAAATTCACATTTTCAAAAAGAATTTCGATTTAACTCAATACCATGGTAAATATTTGTTGATGAAATTATAAAATTTGTTTTCCTTGCGCGCATTTTTTCATTTAAATTTATCGGGCTTTATCGATATTTTGAATTTTATGACATTTTTATTATGGTTTGGTAAAGAGAATTTATAATTTTGTGAATAAATTCGATTTTTTTCAATTTATCGTTAAACCTCTTTTTTCTAACGTTCTCTTTAATTTCTAGATTTGAAAAAATCCAATTTTCAACATAAATTAGATTCGTATCGATGCGTTCTTAACTATCCAATTTTTTCTTGTGAATTTTTCTTCTTTTATAATTACTCCTTCCAACCTCAATCGAAATTTGCCTCCTTGGTAAAGATTTATTTATTTATCAAGATGATTATTTTAAAAAAATCAACCTTTTTCTTCTAACGTTCTCTTTAATTTCTAGTTTAAAAAAAAAAAACCTAATTTTCAACATAAATTAGAATCGATTCGTTCTCAACT